>RJWJ010014787.1:0-37350 GCA_004363605.1 Indri indri | reverse complement strand
GGAAAACTGGATAGCCACATGCAGAAGATTGAAACTGGACCCCCACCTCTCACCTCTCACAAAAATCAATTCAAGATGGATAACAGACTTAAACCTAAGGCATGAAACCTTAAGAATTCTAAATGATGATGTTGGGAAGACCCTTTCAGACATCGGCCTAGGCAAGGAATTCTTGAAGAAGAACCCCAAAGCAATCGCCTCAGCAACAAAAATAAATAAGTGGGATCTAATCAAATTAAAAAGCTTCTGCACTGCCAAGGAAACTATCACTAGAGTGAATAGACAGCCCACAGAATGGGAAAAAATATTTGCTCTCTACACATCTGATAAAGGGCTGATAACCAGAATCTATCTAGAACTCAAAAAAATCAATAAGAAAAAATCAAACAACCCCATCAACAAATGACAAAGGAAATGAACAGAAACTTTTCAAAAGACAGAATAATGGCCAGCAAACATATAAAAAAATGCTCAACATCTCTAATCATTAGAGAAATGCAAATCAAAACCACAATGAGATATCATCTAACCCCGATGAGATTGGCCTCTATCAAAAAATCCCAAAACAACAAATGCTGGCAAGGATGTGGAGAGCCAAGAACACTCTTACACTGCTGGTGGGACTGCAAATTAGTGCAACCTCTGTGGAAAAGAATTTGGAGATACCTCAGAGAGCTAAAAATAGAAATACCATTTGATCCAGCAATAGCACTATTAGGCATCTACCCAAAAGAGCACAAAACATTCTATGATAAAGACATCTGCACCCGAATGTTTATGGCAGCACATTTCACTATCGCAAGGATGTGGAAACAACCCAAGTGCCTGTTAATCCATGAGTGGATTATTAAAATTTGGTATATATTTACAATGGAATATTACTCAATCATAAGAAACGACAGTGATCTACCACCTCTTACACTTTCCTGGATTAAACTTAAGCCCATTATTCAAAGTGAGGCACCACAAGAGCAGAAGAACGGGATCCACTTGTACTCACCATCAGACTGGTTCTAACTGATAAACACGAGGTTGATCACATGGCAGAAATACTCTCTAGGGATTAGGGGGATGGGGGGCAAATCAACAACTAAAGGACATGGGGAGCACTAAGGGGGGGAAGGGCATGCCTTTAACCCGCACTTGGGTGAGGCAAAGACATAAAGTGTAACTGTAATGTTTGTACCCTCACAATACCCTGGAATAAAAAAGAAAAAAAAAAAAAGATTTACATACAAGAGTGCTCATCGTGGTTATATTGATAAGAATTACAATTAGGAGAAATCTATTGTACAACACGGTGACTATAGCTAATAACCATGTGTTACACTCTAGAAAATTGCTAACAGATTTTAAGTTTTCTCTCCACAAAAAATGATAAGTATGTGAGGTATTACATATGTTAATCGGCTCAATTTAGCCATTCCAGAATGTATACATATTTCAAAACATCATGCTGTACATGATGAATATATTCAATTTTTATTTGTCAAATAAAACAAATTAATGAATCACTTTTTTAAAAAATTACAATTAGAAAATGCCAATAGCAGATTAGTAAAATAAAACATGGGAAATCAATGCAATAGCATGTATGGCAAAACAGCCATAAAAAAACCAAAATACACTTCTGAAGAATAATTTATGGCTGGGAAGATGTTCATGATATATGCTAAGTAAAGACAAACAGAAAACACAAAATAGTAACCACATATCACAACCCCAATTTGATTTTTATTAAAAGAATGAATACATCTACATATATATGCATAGATAAAACATTGAGAGCAACTACAGAAAACTGGTAGTAAAACATAAAAAGGGTTTTTATTTTCCCCTTATGCCATTTTGTATTTTCAAAATTTTCTCTAGTAAACATTTATTAGCTTTATAATTAGACAATTAAACATAATTTTTAAAGTAAATACTACTAACCTTAATAAAACCCCAGATTCCACCGGCAGATGCTTCATCCTGACCTCTACTAATCCGAGGGTCTTCTTGCTCCTCTGGGAAAGTAATGGCCGATGTGGTTTCAGTTCCCTGTGCCAGAGATGTCAAACTGGCTTGCTGAGTAATAGGACCTGGTAAAAGACCTAGTCAATGGCAAAAATTTTAATATGTACAATTTAATCCACATATTTTTCCTACAAAAAGATGATACAACATATGAAATGAGTAGCTGAAACAGGTTTAATAATGTAACTATATGCTCGAGTATTTCAAGTTTGAGTTATAAACTCAAAGAACAACCCAAACCTTTATAAAATGCAAATTAAACAATTCCAAAAGAGAAATTTCTTTCCCTTTACGTAAGGTTACACCAAGTATCCTGAAAATGGACAAAAAACATATATCAAAAAGTTTTTCAGGTTTGTCCTATTTAGCACTTCAATATGGACAATTCTAATTCTAGTCTCTTTAATCCATAAAAATAAATGAACACCTAAGCCCCTCACATAAAAGTATATAACAATTACCACACATATTCCACGTACTTAATTTTAATTCAAAAAGAAAATTCACATATATGTAGACATAGGTATTAATACTCATCACCTATATTTTATTTGTAAAGGTAGATAAGCAAAGTTGGATAACAAAAATCACAAAAAAGTTGCTTCTTTTCCCTAAAATGAGAAATAACAGGTAGAAGATAAACAACAAGCATGAAGTTTTGATAACTGGTTTGCAACAACCACTCCACAGAAGCTAAAAAGTAGATGTCACGGACCTAGAAAAGGAAATGACCCAATATCACAAACTTTTAGCACACATGAGCTTTTATTTGATTCTTAAATTTTTCCTGACTAAAAAGAAAAAAGACTACTCCCTGGACCAGTCAGTCTTGATAATTTTTGAAGTAAAGCTTTAAAAAACTTGCAGACTTTACCTTGACATTTCTCCATAAATGCACAAATGTAAAGACAAAATCTTAGAATTTTTTTCTGACACCCTATATACTAATCATATACTAAGTTATAGGTCACATAAAAATCATATACTATTACACTGACTTTATTTTAATAATTAAATGGCAAAAACATGAGAATAGGTAACTCTGAAAATCAAAGAAATGAGTTAAGAGTAGAAGAACACTTATGCAGATAAACTGGAACCCCCACACATTGCTGATGAGAAGGTAAAATGGTACACCTGCTTTGGAAAATAGTTTGGCAAAGAGTTACCCTGTAAATCAGCAATTCCATATCCAAGAGAAATGAAAATATGTCCATACAAAAACTTGTACCCAAATATTCACAGCAGCATTATCTAAATAGCCCAAAAGGGGAAACAACCCAACATCAACTGATGAATTGAACAAAAGGTGGTATATCCATCGATGGAACATCATTCAGCCATGAAAAGGAAGGAAGTACTAAAAACACTACAACATGGATGAACCTTGAAAACATTATTCTAAGTAAAAGATGCCAGTCACAAAAGACCACATATTTTATATTTCAATAACGCTATTATTTTTAAAAAGAATAAAACATTAACTACAGCCGTGCATTTCACAGTATTAGCAAAAGAGAATTACCTGTTCCTGAAGGTGCAGAAAACGATGGCATCAGAGGTGTCTGGGGAGCTCTTCCTGCATGTCCCCTTGTAATGTCATAATCTGAACCAACAGAAAATCCTGATATAGGAGGACCTGGAGGAGGTGCAGATAAAAGAGCACCTGGGGCAGAAGCTGAAGGTGGGAAGTGGGATGGAGGAGGACTACTGAAGGCAGCAGCAGTTGACGGAGAAGCAGAAGGTGGCGCAGAAGTAACAAGTGGTGGGACAGAAGGAACCGGTGCAGGAGGCACAAAAGGTAACGGTCCCGAAGGCCTCGCAGGAGGGAGGGCTGGCTGCAGAGTGGAACATGCATGCGGCGGCAAGGACTCCACAGAAGAGATACTAGGAGAAGAAAAAGAACTGGCTGCAGCTAGAAAAAAGTTGAGGGAACAAATACACAAAATTAGAAATGTTTTCAAAATTTCTCATTACTTTCTTCTTACAAAATTTTTACATTTAACAGAGCATATCCCAAGAATTATTTTAAAATGTGTAATTTTAAAAATACAACAAATATGAGTGCCAATGACTTTCAAATCCCATGAGTAAAAGAAGCAATACATGAAATTAACTTATGGCATTGTTCATCTTTGTTCTTTGCTTCTTTGTTCTGATATGTTTTTAATAAAATAAAGACATTTTTCATCCCCGGTTTGAGCATAAAATCCTAAACAATACAGACTCAAAAGGTTAACACACTGACTGCCACACTAGAAAAAAAAATGTTTTCCTTGGGGCCGTTTTATTATGAAAATAAAATTAAAATTTGAAAACAAAACAATCCTTTCCAATTTAATGAAAAACTTGTTATTTTTTATTGTTTTCTGTGCATGGGTTATACGCAACTTGAAAAATAGTTCCCATGGCTCCCAAGGTGAAGAGACATGAGTTACGTATATTCCACAAGGCCCCGAGCTCAAAACTAGCGTGAGTTAAACACAACTCACATGGTAGTTAATGTGTTAAAGTCTATAATAGAAAGAAATAATCTTTTTTATTTAAAGTAAGAAAACATCCATGTTTTGCTTTAATAGACTTTTGTTCTTTATATTCGTGATGATTATAAACCATCTTTCTATATGACGACAAAAATATCCCCAAAAGCATGTGTTAGCTTTGTCTAGTCTTTGTGGTGATTAAATACAAAAGGCTATTTCTGTTCATCTTGAAAAGGATTAGAGAAGTTTAAATAAGCATTCTTTTTTCAACTGGCTTTGAGAAAAAAGAATAGCATCTCCACTACCCTCAAAACACGCTACATATTAGATAACCACATGCACCTAATGGAAGTGGGGTAGAAGACATAGCAGTAGCAGCCAGTCCTGCAGGATTTGCTGGAGGAGTCCCAGGTGGTGTTGTCTCTACTCCAGTCTCTTCCATCATTTTTCTTCAATTATGGTATACTGTAGAAATATAAAAATGTAATAAATAACTACACAGTAACCAAAAGTATACTTTTAAAGCTTGCATAGTCAGAGAAAAATTAAAATAATAATCAAGAGGCAGCTGTTTGACTTTACTATTTATAATGTAACACTTATTTGCAGATGAAGAATTTGTCAATATTCCTAAGAAAACAGTCTATGAGAATTTTTATTTTTTTTGAGACAGAGTCTCAGAACTCTGTTACCCAGGCAAGTGCCGTGGTGTCAGCCTAGCTCACAGCAACCTAAAACTCCTGTGCTCAAGCGATCCTCCTGCCTCAGCCTCCCGAGTAGCTGGGACTACAGGCACGCGCCACCATGCCCGGCTAATTTTTCTATTTTTTAGTAGAGATGGGATCTCACTCTTGTTCAGGCTGGTCTCGAACTCCTGAGCTCAAGCTATCCTTCCGCCTCGGCCTCCCCGAGTGCTAGGATTATAGGAGAAGCCACCGTGCCCAGTCTATGAGAATATTTAATACCAAATAATGGGACATTTCCATGTAATACTTTATAATCGGGAAGTAATTTTATGTTAACCATTTAATTAATGATCTAATATATTTCAAATAGTAAATCACTAATTTGATTTCTGCCACATAAATGCATCTTAGTTATGTCTAGATTTCAGTCACTACTACACTTAAAATAAAAATATTTAATGTATTTTTTGAAACTCTTCCTCTTCCCTCATAAAGAATTTTGGTCAGCTACTCCTGTTAACATTGAAGCAAAATTAAAATGTGCTTGACTTGATAAATGTATTAATTCTCAATTTCCCTAGTTCATATTTTAAAGCATGCCCAGTAACTGCTAAATTACCTCTTAGGCTTTAGAAAAGTTAACTATAGTAAAAATGTCACTACACATCAGGGTCCTAACAGATGACAAAGGATTATAAAATATGGGGAAACTTCCTCAAAAATTACATATTTTCAATTCCATTTCAAGTATAAAACCAACTTTAAATATGCCAAATTTGTTTCCGGTGATTTTACTCATTTAACAATCATTCAAGTGAAGATCAACTGCCTGCCAAGCACTACACTGGGACCTCTGGAAATACAATGGTTAGCAAAAACAAACAGGATACTAATAATCTAATCTAGGAAACAATCAAGTAATAATACCAATATATAGTGAATTGTAGCCTGAATTATGTGCTCTGAGGTAAGAACACAGTTCTGTTTGACAGGAATATGATTTCGACTTGGATGGAGGTCGGTCAGGAAAGGGTTCCCCAAAGAAGTCACAGATAAGCTGAGATCTATAGGATAAGAACTTAATTAGGCAAGGAAAAGGGGCAGAGGAAGGCAGCTTCCAGAAAAAGTGAATAAACAGCAGGTATAAAGGTCCTGTAAGCTGGAAGAAACAAGATACATTCAAGAAAACCCCTGCGGCAAGGAACAGAAAAGAAGAATGAGGGCTGGAGAGACAGGCAGAAGCCCAGAAAGTGTTGAGTCTCTTAAGCCAGGTTAAGGAACTAGGTTTTTTAAGAACACAATATCATTGTAAAGCATTCAAGCAGGAAGTAGCATATTTATCTTTTATTTTAACTTTTCTGAAGAAATTTTAGATTCACAAGAAGATGCAAAAATAGTAGAGTTCTTGAGTACCTCAAACCCAGCGTCTCTCAATAACAGCATCTTACACAATTATAGAACAATGATGAAACCCATAAAATTCACCTTGGTACAACACCATTGACTATGAACCTTACTTGAATTTCACCTGTTTTTTACATGCTCTTGTGTGTGCAGTTCTGTGAAGTTTCATCATATGCACAGACTCGTATGACCACCACCACAACTAAGATACAGAACTATTCCAGCACTCCAAAGAATCGCCCTCATGCTCCTCCTTCGTCACTCCCTCCCACCAACCACAAGGCCTGGCAACCACTGATCTGTTCTTGTCATTTTCTCATTGCATGAATGCTAAACAAATAGAATCATACAGCAACCTTTTCAAATTGGCTTTTTTTACTTAGCATAATGCTCTTGAGATTTATCCAAGTTGTTGCATGTATCAATAGTTGGTTCTTTTTTCTTGCTGAATAGTATTCCATTGTATAGCAGTACCACAGTTTATCCATTTATCTGATGAAGAACATTTAGCCTGACTCTAGGTTATTAGCAATTTATATTTATTTTTTGAAAAGATTCCTTTGACCAAAGTATGTAGACTGGGCCATTAGGCAGACAGAGCAGATGCAGTGTGAACATTAAGGAAGATACAGAAGCAGTTCAAATAGGAGGTGATAACAACCTAGCCTAGTGATTCATGCTTGTTAAGGGGGAGGGGCTGATTATGCCCCCCAGGGGCCAGTTGGCAATGTCTGGAGATATTTTTGGTTGCCACACTAAGGGGGTACTACTGGCATCTAGTAGGTAGAGGCTCGGGATACTGACCCTTAAACGCACACTCTACACACAAGAATTTACTGACCCCAAAATGTCAACAGTGCCAAGGCTGACAATCTGTGACCTAAATTAAGGTGATGGCAGTGGAGATAGAGAAGAATAGATAGATTCAAGAAATGCTTAGATGGTAAAACTCAGTGACTGACCAGACATGGAAGTGGGTAAGGAGAGAGGCGTGACTTGCACAGTTGGATAGATGGCGGTGCCATATGCTAAGATAGGGAACACGGCAGGAGGTCAAGGTGTTTGTTTGATGTTTTCTTTTGCGGGGGGGGGGATGGGGGAGGAGATCATGAAGTGTTTAGTCTTTGACATGCTAAGTTTAAGCTCATAGAAACATCTAAGTAGAGACACTGACTTGGCCTAGAGCTTAGAAATCACATAAATGTGGGTGTCATCAGTGTACTGGTAGTCGCTAAAGTCATGTCCTGAGATAAGATTACCTAAGAAGAGAACACCAAGAGAAAGGAGAACATGACTTAATCCTTGCTTTAGTCAGGTAGAAGACAAGCTTATAGAGGATGAGAGATGAGCAGAAAGATACTAGAACAACTGGGAGACTGTGGTGTCCAAAAGCCAAAGAGTGCTTCAAGGTATGAACAGGCAACCATATTAAATGCTGCAGAGAAGCTAGATAGGATACTGTCTGAAAAGTTCAGTGGACTTGCTAAACAGGAGACGAACTCAGTGAGAGTAGGTTCCACAGAGGGAGTGGGCATAGAAGTTTGAACTGGACTGAAGAGTAGGAGGTAAGACTAATATGCACAACACTTTCAAAAAGTTTGGCTGTGAATATAAAGGAAAGATCTACAGCACTACTAAGTAGAGGACAGGGGCTCCAAGGAGGCTAAATCCTTTCATTCAGTATCTGTACATCAAAGGTAGATAACCTGAGACAGAAATGCCCCTCTAAGGATCTTATCACTCCCCACCAAAGCTACCTCTTTTCTTCATCTTATTTTTTGCGGGTCATTCATCTTCCTACTACTTTCTTATCCTTACTAGTGGAAATCATATTTAAAGAGAAGCCCTAACATTAACAAATGTGTTAGCAAAGGAACTTGTACAATGACTACAAAGCCATACATGGAATAAACAATCAATTTATTTCAGTCTTTCAAAGCTTTACTATTTGAGAATTGGTGTAATGACAATATTGGGGTAAATTTTGAATGCATAAACACAAATCATTCTACTTAAAAAAACCTATTATGATAAAACATCACTGTAGCATCACAGTAGTGTAAAGGTTTGGGGGGGCAAGTCTCGGCACAAAAAGTAGTATTAATGTATCAACATTTTTTGAAAAGTTATGGAAATGGCTTGGAAAATTGAATCCTTAGTCTTTGCCCAGGCCCTGCTCTTCTAATTTGCTTGTGCCTTGGTTTTCCTATTTTTGTTTTTAAAGTAGATGGCTATTTATAAGGACATAAGAAAAGAAATGAAATAGTGGAGCTTTGATAAACTTTAAAGCATTAGAAGTTATTGTTCACGTACTGATGTCACAAGATTGCCTCTACTGCCAGACAGTGAGCGCTAGCTAGATAGAGCTCAGTCTGAGTTCTGTTTCTGCATTCTCAGCTCTGATCCCAAAATAAAATTCCATAAATGTTCACTAAATTAAGTAGTGGCTGCACAGGGGAAAGACTGGAATGGCAGAATGTGTCATGATTGCATAAATATACGTGTTGTCTCTCAAAATAACTACTCTGAATGACAAAAACTCTACTGGATATAAATTCTGCCAATCCAGGAAATGAGCTATCCTGCGAATTTGCCTGAGGCCGGTCCCAAGACCCAACAAAGAGGCAAGAGAGTGCAAAAGCCCTCTGGAGCAGCGCGAAGTACCGATGGGAGAACCTTAGGGAAAATAACCCTTCCATGGCCCGTCTCGCTTTGGTAACTTTCGAGTCTCCAGGGCTTCAATAGCCTCCCTCCCGGCTCTGCCACGTCTCCAGACCAGACTGGGCCGGACTAAGGTCCGTAGGCATTTGCCACCACTCTCCTTCCAGAGGCCAACCAACTGGAAGTGGGGCTATATGGCGGGGGCTCTAGCCTCGGTCCCTGGACAGGAGCAAAGTGCCAGGATAAGACCCTCGACCCTCACTCACCTTGCAATCCCATGCGGGGACTGCTCGCCTTGCGATGCGCACCCCTGCCTGCCGCACCCCGCATGCTTCCACAGCCCGCGCCCCCACCGCGCGACCAGGGAGCTGGAACACCACCCCTGCACCCTGGGGCGCCGGCCGGCCCGCCCACCTCCCAGCGCTGCGCCCCGTGGGGTCCCGCTGTGGCACCGGTATGCCACGCCACCGCCCTCCTGCACCCGCGTCGCTGCCAGGCTGACGCTCACCTGGGGTACTGGGAGAGTGCCTGCACGGCAGCTGAAAAGCGGAGACAGGGAGGCCGGGGCGTAGAACTGCGGTTGGCGCGGAACAGACTAGGAAGATACGGTGGGGCGCTCACCTCGACGCGTCCCCGCCTCCAAAATGGCCACCGGCGGCGCATGCCCCAGCGGCTGCCACGTCGGCCGCGCGCCGCCACGCTCCGCCCCGCGCGCCACCACGCCCCTCCACGCCACGCCACGCCCCCTCGCGGGGAACCGGACCAGGGCGCTGGGAGCTAAGCAACGTGGAGTGTTTCGGTACGAAGAGCCTCCCGACGGCCTGGACGAGGCTCTGCCCATCCCTTCTAGAAGCGCTCTTCTGTAGGGCTGGGCTCCTTTCCACTCTGCAGCCCTTACTCGCGAGAACGACACCCTCGTTCCTCGGTGTAGCTCACTTAGCCTGTGCCACAGCCGCCACAGGATGGAGATGAGTCCGCCAAGGTCAGCTAGTCCAGTCCACAACTCCAGGAAGGACCTCGCTCCAGATACGGGACGCTTATCCTACATATTTTTAAAGGTTTCCATGTAACAGCGGTTGCATTCGGGACGGAGGGATTGGGGACAGGGGATGAAGAGAGAAGAGTAGCGGCTACTATACTGATTTTTTTCCCCAAGTGCGTGTGTTACCCATTTTTTTAATTGAAAAACTGCAGACAGGTTATCAACTTTTTTTATCTTTATATGCTTCACCTAAAGCCATACTAGAAACAGTTGGTGGTCAATAATGTACATTAAATAAGTCAACGAATAGGGTGCAATGGAGGAAAATAAGGAATTTGAAATCAGAGGTCTTGATTGGGGTCTGGGACTACCCTGACGCCAGGTGTGCAGCATATCCTTCTACAGGTCACTTAGTCTCCAAAAGTCTCCCTATTTCCATCTGTAAAATGGGAATAGTATCATCCATCACCTGTAACTCAAGCAGTTAAGAGTCAAATAAAATAGGACATATGCTTTTAAACTGCTTAGTATTAAACACATAAAAATTGTTTTTGTTGTTTTCAAATTTCCTTCAGGGACCCATTCATATTTCTCGAACATTAAATATCTCTTGAACTTGACAGTTGTAAACATTATAAAATACCTCAGTGAAAAGTTAATACTATTTAACAATACCTGATTTCAGATCTCACTTTGCAATTACAATGGGTTGTTTTCTTTGGTGGTGACTCTTATCCTATCCACTAAGAATGTGTGTAGGTGGCCAACCAGGTTATTCTCCAGAAAGTGCTGTTTGGGGTGGAACTGAAAATAGATAACCATCTTCATCCTCTTTGGTCAACACCTTTAATAGCTATAAAGTATGTTGGTTTCTTCATTCAGCAAACGTTTACTAGTGACTGCAATGTATTGGACGTTGGCACTGGAAGTGCAGACATGAACAAGACAGACAAGGTCTTGACACCTACAGGACTTTCTTTCTAACAGGAGAGAGAGGCTATGAACAGGACAATAAACAAAGTAAGGACTGTAGGGAAAATTAATAGACTGATGATGTGATATAGACATCACTGGGGTAGGCCCCTTCAGGTAGGATGAACAGGCAAGGCTTCTCTGAAGAGGTGCGATGTGAGCAGAGATCTGTAAGGAAGTAGGCCTGTGGTTATCTGGACGGAAGGAAGAACATGCAGAGACTCCAGGAGGGAGTAAGTTTGTCATGTGTGCTGAAAAGCAAGGAAGCAGGAACTGTGAGAGTGGTAAAAAGTAAGGACAGAGAGAGAGCAGGGGCCAGATCTATCCAGCCTGGTAGGCCATGACAAAGCCTTTGGGTTACATTCTGAGAGAAGTAGGAAGCTCCCGGAGGGTTTTGAGCAGAGAATGTACAAGATTCGACCTTAGTTTTCAGTCACACCCTGATTGCTGTGTGACTGCAGGGCACGCAAGGAGTAATGAGGGATGACCAGTAATGAGATGATGGTGGCTTAGTGTCACCATTGGGGGTGGAGGTGGCACATAGGCTCAATATGAAGATTGAGCCTGTCACAATGTACTGATGGATTGGACGTAGGCTGTATCGTTTCCTAAGACTGCTGTAACAAGTTACCATAACTAGTTGGCTAAAAACAACAGAAATTTGTTCTTTCACAGTTCTAGAGGCTAGAAGTCTAAAATCAAGGTGTCCGCAGGGCCTCTCCAGTAGCTCTAGGAGAGAATCCTTCCTTGCCTATTCTAGCTTCTGGTGGCTGCAGGTGTTCTTTGGCTTGTGCCAGCATAACTCCACTCTCTGCCTCTGTCTTCACATGGCCTTCTCCGCTATCTCTGTGTCTCACATCTCCCTCGGCCTTTCTCTTAGAAGCATACCTATCATTGCATTTAGAGCCCACCCTAAATCCAGAATGATCTCATCTCAGGATACTTGAGGCTCTCGCAAAGACCCTATCTCCAAGTAAGTTTACAATCACAAGTCCCAGGTAGGCATATCTTTTGGGGGACCACCACTCAGCCTATCACACGGACAATGAGAAATGGGAATCAATGAGTTAAGCAAGATTACAAGATGGGCTTTGAAGTTGTTAACCTTGAATTGCCTTTACTATGTTTTATGTTTTACCACTTTTCATTTGAATTTCCAAAGAATTTTGTGCGGCAGGTATTATTATTATTCCAGTATTAGAAATATGGAAACTAGGGCTTCGAGAATTGTGTGTAGAGCTGGAATTGCAACCCAGAATTCTTAGGCTGTTCCCCAACTGCTTGCCTCCTTTTTGGGTGGTAAGGTAAAAAGATATGTTCTTAGATTGCAGACAATGAGGGGAGTCAATAGAAAACTATAAACTGTAATGTAGCCTAATGGCAGAACAAAGAACTGCTTAGTTTCATTTTGTTTTAAGTCATTGCCAACACCTTATCCAGTTTTTCCTTACAGGAAGTCTCTACTACATAGTAAGGTTTATTTGTGAGCTATAATGAGCGATACAGCACTATCATGGAAGTTTACTTTTCTTGCTCAAAAACAAGCAAAAACAACTATTTCCTACGTAAGTTGAGGTGTTTTTCTAGTTCAAATCAAGTTTATTAGGTCTATTTTTAAAAATTCTTAAAATAATCCTTAATGTTCATAATATTAGCATGAATATACAAACATGTATCTCCAGGTAGATAGGAGATGAGGCTGAGACCCAGCATCTCCACCATAACCCGGAGTAGAGGCAGAGCTGATTTGGGTTTGAGAGATGATGGGTTCTGCTGAGAGAACAGGCTGGGAGTTATACAAGACAGACTTCAGCAGATGCACCGAGAGTACTGGCGAAGACATGGCAATCAGAGGCCCAGGCCCACGCCCAACCAAGCAAAGAGGATAAGTGAGTTCCCTTGGCAACGCCGAAGGAGAAGAAGAGTTGTCTCAAACATTGCATAGAATATGGGTATACTTGCAGTAAAAAAAATTTTCATTGTTCATCTGAAATTCAAATTTAGGAGACTTACAGTCTGAGAAGCAATGTAGCATAAATTAGGACATTAACTTTGGCACTCAACAACCTGGATTGGAATCTTGGCTCTATCACCTGCTTAGTCAACAGCTGTAACCTTTGGCATATCACTTAAATACAGTTTCTCCATTTCTTCACCTGTAAGGTGGGACAAATACTCATAATTAATACCTCCCTCATAGTTTTTTACATGAAGATTAAATGGCCTAATATGTGTGATGTACTTAGAACAGTGCCTAACTCACAGTGTCAGCTCTTACTGAGTTTCAGATTACCTAAATATTCATCCGACATTAACTGTTTTAAACCAAAATGACTTTTACTTAGTTGAGTCCGAGTTGTAATTTCCAAACCAAGCTTTTGTTTCCTTGTTTGTTTGCTTTCAACTAAGGCAAATTTATAGGCTATTTATAAATAATGAGAATTATAGACTATACATAGGGTGACTTTACCTCTCAATTTCTCTGGGACACCCTGACTTTGGAGATAATTGTCCCAACATAACTGTTAAAAGTACCCACCTCTTATTCTCAAAAGTATTTCAATTTGGACAACAGATCTTATGGTTATCCTACTTACAGAGATATTAAGAAGTTACTCTTTTCGGCTGAGTATGGCAGCTCATGTCTGTAATCCCAGCACTGTGGGAGGCCAAGGCAGGAGGATAGCTTGAGCCCAGGAGTTCAGGATTACAGTGAGCTATGATCATGCCACTGCACTCCAGCCTGAGCAACACACTGAGACCCTGTCTCTTAAAAAGAAAAAAAAAATGATAGTGTACTCACTCATGTAAGAATTTGAAAGAAGTTGGATTCTAAACACAAAGTTATTACCAACAAGTAGCTCATAAATGAATAGAGAATATAAGCATGTACAGCCAACAATAATACAATGTGAAAAGGTTTTTTGGTTTGGGTTTTGTTTTGTTTTTTGAGACAAGGTCTCACTTTGTTGGCCAAGCTGGTCTCCAATTCCTGGGCTCAAGTGATCCTCCTGCCTCACCCTCCCAGTAGCTGGGATTACAGGTTCAGCCACTGTGCCTGGCTGGAAAAGCTTTTATGGTAGAATAAAACTTAGAGCTGCCCCTTGAAAAATGAGTAGTACCTATTAGCAGAATGTGGAAATGGAAAAATGCACTTCAAATAAAGGGATTGATAGGAGCAAAGGTGCGTGGTTTCAGACTTGGGTAGGGCAGGCTTGCAGCTGGTACCTAGGGAAGGTGGTGCAGGATGCAGAAAAAGCAGAAATGTCTAGAAAGCAAAGGTAAGTTGAATTTTTAAGATTTACCACCTGGGCAATGAGAGGTAGAATGTTTTTATTAATACATATTTTAGAAAGAGTAGTTAGTTCTTCTTTAAAGAAAATTAAAATTGACTCTAGTAATGATTATTTGTGTGGGGCCAATGGGCAAGTATTGAATTTTTTACACTATAACCCACCTGTGCAAAAAGAGTAATTTTTTAAATTTTTTTTATTTTTTATTTAAGAGATAGGGTCTCACTCTTGCCTAGGCTGGAGTACAGTGGTGTGATCATAGCTCACTGAAACCTTGAACTCCTGGGCTCAAGTGACCCTTGTGCCTCAGCCTCCTGTGTAGGTAGGGCTACAGGTGCGTGACACCATGCCTGGCTGATTTTTTGTAGAGAGAGCATCTCACTATGTTGCCCAGGCTGGTCTCAAATTCCTGGTCTCAAGCGATCCTCCTGCCTCAGCGTCCCAAAGTGCTAGGATTACAGGTGTGAGCCACTGCACCCAGCCTCGTTTTAATTGAGTTGAATTTCCTATTAAGATTCATGTGCAGTACACACATTGCAAAAAGTCCTCATAATCATCTCTTCTTTTTCTTCCCCAAATATGAGTTCCCTAAAAATATTTTTGTAGGAGACAGAACAAATATGTTTCTTTTCATTTGAATAAGAAACCTTACTACAAAATTAGTCCTCTGGCCAAGGAAACATTGTTAATATGCAATAATACATTACAAAGTATTCTAAATTTTTTTTCTCAATTTTAGTGTTTTTACGAAGTTAAAAGTCTGTGTAACTTCAACCAATAGTTCCCAATGCATGATAAATTCCTAAATATTTACATTTATAGTAGTGTTTCTCAAGGTTTTCAATTCGCAGGATATTCCACTTTTCCCCTATAATATTATATCGAAGTTTGGAAAATAAAAGGAAACTTAACACGATTGTTCCTACACTTATGTTCATTTTCAAACAATGTTTAATGCTCAGCATGTGTCTTAGTTCTCTTGGCAATTCAGCATTACTCTAAGGCTTAGACGTGAAATTTTGGGAAGAGAGGCTGTAAGATGAATGGGTCCAGTTCACATGACTCGCTAATGAACCCAGCTGCATGGGAACAGCCATTTGCTGTCCTCCCACTTCCTGTCTCACAGAACTGCTTCTTAGCACTTCACCAGGGTTTGGTGGAAAACATACTAGATTCAAAATCTAGTGCTGCCTCTGCCACTAACAATGCAACTGTTCTCTGAGGGCTACCTTCCCTGACCTTTAATTTCCTCCCCTGACCAGTGAGGGATGGTTAAATGACTTCTGTAGTAGGTGTTAATTATGGTTATCTTCCTAACAAGACAAGAAAAGAAAATAAGACATTCTTACTTTACATAGATGAAAAATTCTAGATGAAATGTTAAAAAATGGAATTGAGAAGTTGATGATGATGATGCTTGTGACTAAGTAGGATTTTTTCCAGGAATATAAAGGTGGTTTTCTACTTCAGAAAAATGTATTGGTGATTTAATAAATTTAAAAAGAAAAGGAATCTGATAATATCAATAAATGGAGGAAAAAGCATTTGATAAAATTTAACTGTCATTCATATTAACTCTTGGTAAACTAGAAATAGAATGAATTTTTAACCTGATATGGACATCAAAAAATAATAAACATCATGCTTAGTAATGAGATAGAAACATTTTATTTAAAGTCAGTAATAATGTAAAAAGGGATAATTTGTTTAACATGGAAAAAACAAAACTATCTTATTTGTAGTAAAAACTCTTGTTAGAATGATCCAGAACTTAGTACTGTACTTTTCTCCAGTGTCCAGTGATCTCCGGTCCATGGTTTTAAACAACATCCATATCCCGATAGCTCCTGCACTATGTCCAGTGATAACTTCTCTCCTCAACTTTACAGCTGTTTAATAGCTTCACTTTGGTGTCTAATCAGGAGGCGAATTAAAACTCATGATGTTTCCCCAAAATAACCTGCTTCTCTTGTACTCTTCCTCCTCAGTAAATGGCAACTCTGCTTTTCCAATTGCCCGAGTAAAAAAACACCCTGGGTCAAAGTCAACATCACCAGTGATAAGTCATCCTGATAGGATGTGCTCTTGATGGGATGTAGTGAAAATGGTACTTTAACTCTGTGAGACTCCTCCCCAAAACCCATAGTCCCAGTGTAATCAGGAGAATACAGGGATATTCTGCAGCATATCTGACCAATATTCCTCAAAACCGACAAGGTCACCAAAAGCAAGGGAAGTCTGAGAACCTGTCAAAGCCAAGAGGAACCTAAGGAGACAATGACGACTAAAAGTAATATGATATGGCAATAAACAAAGACCATGGAAATAAGAACAAGAAAAGGCTATTTGTTCAGAGATTGCTATAGCAAGGGAGTCAGCCACCATCACTTGGGTTTGGCCAAGACTCAGAGCAGTGGGAAAGCTTTTGCGGTGGAGAAAAGGGAAGGCTTCTGATTGGAGGCTGTTGGCATAGGCAAGTTGCAGGCGGGCTGACTAGAAGCTGGGCACCCTGTGTAATAGGGTGGGGGTGCGTGTCGGCTCTCTTTAGTTGGTCCTAAGTTGGAAGCTGGGGCAAAAATTAGGGAAACTGCTCACTATTAATCAAGTTCTGGCTGTTTGGGGCCAATTGCTCTGGGGCTTGTTTGGCTTCCTGGACTGGTTGCTGCAAGTTGTGGGTTAGAGTTCTGCTTTTATACATGGGCTAGCCATTATCCACTTGTATATTCAGTCTCTCAGTCTCCTGCTTGAGATTCTGAAACAGAAAAAAGACATTTGGTAAAAAAAAAAGTAAGGGATTTGAATAAAAGTGTGCACTTTAGTTAATGATAATGTAGTGTTACTGGTTCATTACTCGTAACGAATGTACCATACTGATAAATGATGTTATTAATAGGGAAAACTGGGTCTGGGGTACATGGGAACTCTATGTATTATCTTCTCGATTTTCCTGTGAATCTAAAACTGTCCTAAAAAGAAGTTTATTTTTTTAAAAAATCCATCTTGCAGACCTCCGTGACTGCCCACTTTCTCTTACACTCCACATTCAGTCCTTTTGCAAATCCTACGAGCTCCACCTTGGAAAGAGTCAGTGTTTGACCACGCCCCCTCCACTCTACTGCGAACACCTGAGCCCTGACATCATTCTCTCTCACTTGGAAATCTTCGCTAGCTTTGTAAGAGCCACCTGCTTCCACTCCTGCCTCTCCACAGTGCTTTTGCACAGAGCTTACCGCGGTCGACAAGGCCCACGTGCCCCAACCCCGTGCCCTCTCTGCCCTCACGTCCCACTGCCCTTCTCCCTCTCGCTCTGCTCCCCCGTGCTGGCCTCGTGCTCTTTCTCAGACCCAGCCACACGCAGCTTGGTCCCTTTGCGTCTGCTCCCTCTTGCCGAATGGTCACTTGCTTCTTCATGTCGTTTGAGCCCCAGAGAGGCCTTTCCTGAACACCCTGCTTCATTTTTCTTCTTAACACTGAGCACTTCCTGACATTACAATATCAGTCTATTTGTTTACTGTTCATCTCCCATAAATATAAGCTTCATGAGCTCACGGGCAACATTTTCTATTTTGTTCATCACTGTATCCCCAGTGTTAGTCCCAAATACTTCATAGGAACTCAGCCAGTCTTTGTTAAATGAATAAGTAAATGAGTGTACTGAGGATCATGGAGTTTTATCAGCGTACCGCAGTCGCTGCTGCTGCAGAGCGCTCTTATCATTCTTTTCCAAAAGGCTCATGATTTCAATTCCGTCATATCAAAAATATTACTGCAGGGCTAATTTAGTTCTTCATTTCCTTCATATGCATAAAATTCATTTTACTTAGTGTCAGTCAATTAAACTCGGCCCCAGAAATGTGATCTGAGATGAGAGTTAAGATTCCTTACATAATTTATATGCATAGGCATGTGGCACCATCCGTGGCTTAAATTTCTAGATGTTACAATTCCTGGAAATATTTCAAAATATTCACACAACCAACGTTTATTGAATAGAGCACTATGCTAGAATCCACAGACGAGAAATAACAGGTGATAATTCCTTCCCTAAAGGAGATCACAGACAATAGAAGAGATATGTACCCAAAACACGAATATGCAAGAATGAAAAATGCCAAGTGCTATAACAGAAGGACACACAAAATGATGAGAGAGAACACAAACTGTATGACATAACCACAAAACACCTTGCCTTTTTAACACAGCTTTTGGGAGAAGAGTAATTGCAGCTGGCAGTCAGGAAAGACATCCGTGGTGGTTTTGTTATTCCGTATATTTAGTCAAGCACTATTACTTTGTTGAAAAAAAGGCCATCTTTTTTCAAGACTCTCCCTTCCCTTGGGCTCATGATGCTGCACTCATCTGTTCTCCAACTTCTATAGACTATGACTTTTCTCTTTCTTTTAGTTCCTCCTGCCTTCTTACTTGAGGAATACTTATTTCACTTGGATATCGTGCACTGGAATCATTTGACAAGGGCTGGCTCTGTCATGTTTTATTCCTGCTGCCCCAGACACACTTGTGAGAGCCAACACCAAGGCTCATGTCACATTCCCCTGTTGAGAAAGGCAGGAACTAGCTCACAGGCAGCAAATCTTCAGCCTCTGGCTTGCAAGAGTCGCGGTGTATCACTCGCCACAGCTCTGCTGCCTCCACCTCTCTCCGCTCCCTCACCCCAAACATCAGACAGAAAGGGTGCGGACTCTGGGCACATCGCTTTTAAAGATGGCCAATCTCCATTGTGCGTTCGCTGCTTATAGGCAAGAGAAATAATCTACTCTTAGAGCTTTAACAGAAACCCTCAATCCTACATCTCCCTCTCTAATCTTTCTCTAGAACGCCAGTTCCACTTTCTTACAACCTAGAAATCTCACTGTCTTCTCAAATGCAATAAGCTGAAAGATAAATTCATCACTTTATCCATGAAACTAATTTCAGATTTTGCCTTTTCAATTGTATTAATGCTATCATTATTATGCAGTACTCAGAAGTAATACTTGACAGCTCTACCTCCTCTACCCATGGTATTCACCAAAACCCCAAGCCTGCTAAAGCTCTCTGTTGCCTCCGGCATCAGTGGCTCCGCCGTCCCCACTACTCTGGTGCTAAGTTAAGCTCTACCCCTGAACTCCTGACACACTCCGATTCTGCATAGCACCATGGGACTCATCACGTGATCCTTACTCGAAAACTTTGATTTCTTCCCCTGGATCACAGGATAAAGTCCACACCCTTTAGCTTAGATTTGAGATTGTACTGACATGGCCCATTCACATTTCAACATGCAACTCTCACCATCCCCTTACCAAAACTTATTAGGATTACTCTTATTTACTTGCCTTTACCATTTACAATTCCCCACAACTTTGTTTACATGAGGCCAATTCTCTGCAATAACCCCTTCTCCTCCTTTACCTCTCTAGAGCCTTTTTTAACTACCGCTGTCTGGTTAATATGTTGCTTTTACCAGTAAGTTGTAACCAGCCATTGGATCAGAACTTACCAACTACTGCCTTGAATTATGATACATATGGCAAATGTATACACTTTTCTTGCCTCCCTACATAAAGTATAAATTCCATGATAGCCAGACCCTTTCTAGCCCTTAAATTCTTTTATAACCATCATGGTGCTTTGTACATAGTATGAAATAAATATATGTTTATTGCAAATGACTACCGGAGCTGGTACAAGTCCCAATTTTGTTTCTCACCAAGTAATCTTAAGGCAAGTTACTTAACTTTAAGCCTGTGTTTTGAGATTAAAAAGTTCGAATACTCCATATTTGAAAAAGAAAAATACTGAGCACTCTGTGGCCAGAGCGCTGACCTATGAATAAATAACTGCTAGAACCAGTTGTAAACCTGCCTCAGTGACTCAAAGACAGCTCACTTTACCCATGCTTTTAGAAACCAGCCAGTAAGTGACGACTTGAGCTTCAGCGAGAGCCTCACTCCAGCAGCCAGCAGCTCCGCAGGTGTGCAGGCTGCGCAGGGGCACGTGGCCTCACTCTCAGAAGAGGCCCCACTTGGTCAATGCTCTGCTGCCACCACCTTAAAATTCCTAATTTTGATCAAGGAACTCCACATTTTCATTTCATCCTGGGTCCCACGAATTATGTAGCTGATCCCGCAAACCCTCTCAAAGTCAGCTGTCCCTGAATTCCACACGTTCTGAGACTCCATGTAAGTCAGAGGTTTGCTTTTTTTCTGAGACTGGATTCTACAAGCACAACTCCCCCTTGCTTAGCAAGCACAAATTCAGCTGTTTATTTCAGATGCTAAACATTTTTAAAAGGTACTTTCATAGGCCATGTATGGACACAGCACAGAATTCAAAGGAACAGAAAAGGTCCTTTGACATTGCAAGTTTCTCTCACAAGCCTGTTCTCCAACCTCACAGCTCCCTCCTTAGAGACAACACTGCACTGTATCTCAGAATCGTGTTTTTTCTTGTGTTTTCCACACAACTGGAAACACACCAGATATATTATATATATATTATATTATACCTTTGTATTTGGGGTGGGGGTGTGTGTGAATGTGTATATATAAAATACCTTGTGTTTATACACATGCACATATATATTGGAGTTCATTCCACATTGCTATTTTAGAGCTATTTCATGTATGAAGAGCTACATATTCTTCCATCGAATAGATTAGATTACCAATTATTTTTTAATTTGTATCAATTCCTGAACATTTACTTCATTCCAGTCTTTTGCTAATACCAGCAATGCTATATTTATTCTACTTAGATATGTGTCATTTTATACACATGCAAGCGTATCTGTAGAATAAGTTCTCAAAAGTGGGTTGACAGATGGTATAGATATTGCCAAATTGCTGTTCATCGAAGATGTACCAGTTTATCCTCTTACCAGTGGAGTATGAGCGCCTGCTTTCCTGCTTCTCCGACTGCTGTTTGTTATCAAATGTTTGAATCTTTGCTGATTTGCAAGTGGAAAAGTCATCCCTTTGTATTTATCTTAGGAAGAGTGAGATTGAGTATTTTATGTGTTTAAGGGTTATTTGCATTTCCTTTCCTGTGATCTCTAACTTACATTACTGATTTTTAAAATTTAGTTTACAGGAGACCTTTACACAATGAAAAAATTAGACCTATATATGTGATGCATGTTGCAAATATTTTGCCATCTTTGTAATTTGAATTTTGACTTTGTGGGATTGTGTGTGTGTTGCCATTTCGAAATTTTTGATTTTTCTGGAGTCAAATTTACTAGACCTTTATAGTCAGCTCATCTATACTAAAATAAAACTCAGATGACATTTTAATGGGAATTCCATTAAATAAATAGATTGCATTAGAGAGAGTTGACATCTTTATTATACTAAACCTTCTTATTCAAGACTCTTTTATAGCATTTAATTATTTAAAAACATAGATCTTAAATATTTTTTATAAGATTTTCTTAAGTATTCTATCTTTTTTCTTTCTTGATAGAATCTTTTCTTCTACTGCATTTTCTAACTCATTATTGCTGTATGTTTATAGGAAGGTTATTTATTTCATCGTATTAATTTTGTAACTAGTGATCTTATTGAACTGGCTTTTTTCCAATAGCCAATGAATTGATTTGCTTTTATTCACTCATCCTTTACAATATTTACATTTCTTATTTATTTTTAACATCAAATTTTTAAAAATTGACTAAGGTTTTATTTGTAGCCTAAAATATAGTCAGTTAACTCCGATATTTTATGTGTGTGTGAAAAGAATGTGAAGTCACAGAATATAATTCCATGCAAAGCAATTAGACCTACCTTATTGCTTATAGTATAAATGTATTCCATTTACAAACTTATTTTTTATTAATGTATCATGAACTGAGATATGGCAATTAAAATCTCCTGTACCTAATGTGTTTCTGTTTCATCTGTGTTTCCTATAATTTTTGCTTTAAGTATGTCGAATCAAGGTTATTTGATTCTACCTATTCATAATGATGAGATCATTGAAGTGGATTGTACCCTTTATTATTTTCTTCCCATTTACCTCATAGGCCTTTGTTCATCCTTTAATTTTTCATTTTTATGAGTTATTTTATTTTAGGTATGTCTCTTTAATTTGAAAATATAATTATATTTTGCTTTATGATTCAGTTTGAGACTTTTTCCAATGAGAAGTTAATTAACTTACCTTTATTTATATGACATATGTTTACTTTTTATCTGATATATCTCGTATTATTATATATTTTTGATATATTTCATATGTTTTTGCTTATATTAATTTTTTCTTCTTGTATAATCTTTCACTATATCATCTATAATGTTTTGTATATATGTGTATTGTCTGGTTATTTGGAGAGTTCATATTTTTATTCTAATGGTTATCTTTGTAACTACTACTTTATGTAATATATTTGACTCTCTGTATAGCATCTATTGACTCCCTACTATAAGGAAAGGTGAAATGAGTGTATGCCCATGGCCTTTCCTGAGTGCTACGATCCTACTATAGTTGATTATATATTTTTGGTGGTATCTACCTTTATATTTTCATTAATAAATCAGACACCTGTGTTCCTTGATTTACAGGCTTAATATGATTCCCAAGACCCTTCCTGGTCTTCCAGTTTGCATCTCCAACCCTAACTTCTTATACCTAAACTGAAAGGCAAAATCAGAGTCTAGGACAAGCCAGACACTGTCACTGCAGCAGACAATCTGAGCAGGGCAAATGCAAGAATCAGGGGCTCTGGGCAAATCTGGGATCTGTCTTTTCAGAAATTTGTGCAAAGAAGAGCAAGGAGGTGGTATAGGAAGAAATGATTTTCAATTAAGTTAGAAGGAGCAAAATAAAATAGACTTTGCTTTTGAGACTATTCATGGAAACGAAATACTCTATGGAGTGTGTGAAGTTGGAACCTATGAAGGGGAGTCAGTGAAGCAAAGTTTGTGTTATGAACGTGGGATTTCTGCTGCTACTGTCTAGTGAAGACAGGGTGCTTCTTGTCGCAAAGCTAAATATAGTACTTGTGGATTAAGAGGTAATATGGGCCTTCTTCATTTATGACTCTCAGAACCCTTCTACCTGAATAGGCGAGGTAATACCTCATATAACTAGGAACATTTCTCAGAAAAAAACGGTAGACAAGAGTGGTGTCCTCTACTGGAAGGTTTATAGACTTAAAATAAATAAGGTGTTAGAACTGATTACACTCCCACGCAGAAAGTAGTAGTGCTTGTGGGAAGGAAAAGACAAATTCCTTGCATATTTAATCACCAACACTGGTGTTTGGCTAGAAAAGCAAATCAGGAAGCCAAAGATGTAAGAAGACAAAACTAAAATATTAGGAGTCATTGTTCTGGTTTTCAGATCTGAAAAGATTTTGACAGCTGTTGGTACTCCTCCTGCCAGATACTCCAATGGTCTGATTTTGTCATCAGATTTTATTCCTCCTTAAAGAAGAAACTTTAAAGATCAGTAAAAAGTCCTACTTGTACAAAGTGTGAATTTTGCATTTTGCATTTACAAAAATCTTAACAGATACTGGATTTTTCCCCAAAAAAATCCTTCTCGCTGATGTTTTTAATTTTGAAGGGATACCAGGGATATGAATTTGTCCAGAGTGCTTAATATAATACCTTGACTATAGTAAGCACTTAGCATGTTTAAAAGTTAAAACGAACAAATTTAAAAAATGAAATTTTGCATCTTTGTTATCTTTGGAAGAACAATCACCAAATCAAAACTTCAATTACACTGTAGTGTTATTATGATTATCAAATTCCAGTTTTACAAAACACTATGTGAATTTAATTTCAGCAGTAGAAAAGAGGAAAAATAATTTTCAAAAGAGAAAAATTACTGGTTGTTGCATGAGAGTCTGAATGCAGATTCAATTCCTGCATGCTTGTTTTGCTGAGGGTGAAGTAGAGTTGAAGGTTAGCAGGAAATTAACAAGCTGGGTTTGGGCTGGCCCAAGGAAACCTGGATGCTCTGTGATGGACCCATGGCACAGGCTTGCTGGGAAGCCCAGGAGTGAAGCACCACCACTGCTGAAGCTACAGTCTTCTAAATTGTTAGTGCCTGAAGTATTGCTCCCTCCACTTTGCTTACTTTTTTAAAAAGACAGCTGTAAGAAATGTAGCTGACATACCATACAATTTACCCATTTAAAGTGTACAATTCAATGGCTTTAGTATATTTGCCGAGTTGTGCATCCATCGCCATAATCAATTTTAGAAATTTTCATTACGCCTAAAAGGAATCGTTATGCTCTTTAGTCATCACCCACTTAATGCCCCTACCTGACCCCACCACCAGTCATAGGCAACCATTAATCTACTTTCTGTCTCTGTAGATTTGTCTATCCTATCTGCCTATTTTAAATGAATAGAATCATACAATGTAGGCTCCTTCATGGTTAACTTCTTTCATTTCACATATTTTCAAGGTTTATTTATGTATCTGTACTTCATTTTTAATGCTGAAAAATATTCCCATTGTATGGATCATACACATTTTATTCATCCATTCATCAGTCAATGGACATTTGGGTTGTTTCCACTTTTTGGCTATTATGAATAATGTTGTCATGACCATTCATGTACAAGTTTTTGTGTGGACATGGGTTTTTATTTCTCTTGTGTATATACCTAGGAGTGGGATTGCTAGATTATAGAGTAATTCAATGTTTAACCTGTTGAGCAACTGCCAGACCATTTTCATAAGTGGCTATATCATTTTACATTCCCACCAGCAGTATGAGAGTTCCAATTACTCCACATCCTTGTCAACACTTGTTATTGTCTGTTTATAGTATTCCCTCAGAACCCTTTTTATTTCTGTAAGGTAATGTTCCCGCTTTCATTTCTAATTTCAAAAAACTATGTCTCCTTTTTTTGATCAGTTTAGCTAAAAGTTTGTCAATTTTGTCTATCCTTTCAAAGAACCAACTTCTGGTTTTGATTTTCTTCATTGTTTTTCTAGTCTCTATTTCATTAATTTCTGCTTTAAACCTTATTATTTTCTTCCTTGCTTGCTTTGTATTTAGTTTGCTTTTTTCTAATGTCTTAAGGTGACACATTAAGTTGTTAATTTGAGATTTTTTTCTTTCTTAATATAGGCTTTTACAGCTATAAGTTTTCCTGTAAATACTGCTTTAGCTATATCCTATAGGTTTTGTTATACTGTATCTTCATTTTTATTCATCTAAAATTATTTCTAATTTCTCTCGTGATTTCTTTTTTGGTCTATTTGCTTGTCTTTTTTTGAAGACCAAACTGTCCAATTTGATAACCACCAGCCACATGTGACTACTTAAATTTAAATTAATTAAAATATAATAAAATAAAAAATTTGTTCTTTAGCCATACTAGCCACATTTCAAGTGATAATTAGCCACATTTGGTGAATGCCTGCCATGTTGGGCAGTGGACAAAAACATTTCCAACATTTTACGACATCCCGTTGGGCAGCACTCATAGCATGCTCAGACGGGAAAGAATTGAAGGACAAACTGTCAGCTCAGTGTACTTTACTGCTCGTTTTTAAGTGCCACTTAATTTATAAATGTCAATCCAGTTCAATTCCTCATTTGCTTAATATAGTCTAAGTCTTACTCATACTAGTATCTTGACAGGGATGGTTTTTATGCTGTGCATGTTGATCTCCTTGTTAGATCATCTCATGTATCTTCAACTATACTTTTGCTTTTGCTACTGCTCCTGACAATTTCCTGCCCCATCTTGTCCTATATTATTTAGTAACTGTCAAGTACTAATGTCCATAAAGAAAGGGAAAGCTAGAAGAATTAATAAATGTTGAATGCCTAGTGTATACCAGCCTTGCTCTAGAGCTCCTCGTGTGTTACTTTTTTCACACTTAAAATAATTCTAGGAGGTAAAATTATTTTTATTTTTTGATCTAAAATGTAAGGGCAGAAGCCTACACAAATTATAAATGGAAGAGCCAGGATTTGAACCTTTGATAGACTCCACTCCTCCCCATCTCTCTCTCTCTCTCTCTCTCTCTCTCTCTCTCTCTCTCTCTCTCTCTCTCTCTTTCTCTCTCCCTCTCCCTCCCTGCCTCCCTCTCCTCATTTCATAGACTTTATTTTTTAGAACTGTTTTAGATTTACAGAAAAATTGAGCAGAAAGTACAGAGTTCCTATATATTTCCCCTAACCACAGTTTCCTGTATTATTAACATCTTGCATTAGTGTGGTAAATTTGTTTTAATTGATGAGAAGTCCATAATTTATATTGTTTCACTCTTTGTGTTGTACAGTTCTACAGGTTTTTAAAAATGTATGATTCACCACCATTCTAGTATTGTATAGAATAGTTTCATTGCCCCCAAATTCCCCTGTACTTTATCTATGAATTCCTTCCTCCCTCCCTCACCCCAAACCTCTGCCAACCACTGATCTTTTCATTGTTTCCGTAGTTTTGCCTTTTCCAGAATGTCATATAGTTGGAATTATATACTATGTAGCTTTTTGGACTGTTTTCTTTTACTTAGTAATATGCATTTCAGGTTCCTCCATGTCTTTTTATAACTCAGTGGCTCATTTCATCACTAGAACATGGTTCTAGTGGATGTACCACAGTTTGCTTATCCCTTCACCGTTGAAGGATGTCTTGGTTGCTTCCAAATTTTGGCAATTATGCATAAAGCTGCTGGAAACATTCATTTGCAGGTTTTTGTGTGGACATATGTTTTCAACTGATTTGGGCAAATATGATGGTGCGTGATTGCTGAATTGTAAATTAAGAGCATGTTTAGCTCTGTAAGAAACTACCAAACTGTCTTCCAAAGTGGCCGTGCCATTTTGCAGCCCCACCCACCACTAATGAGGGTTCTTGTTGATTCACACCCTCCCAGCATTTGGTGTTGTCACTGTTGTGGATTTTAGCCATTCTATACATGTGTAGTGATATCTCATTATTGTTTTAACTTGAAATTCCCTAATCCCAATAGCATATGATGTTGAGCATCTTTTCTTATGCTTATTTGCCATCTATATACTTTCACTGGCAATGTGTCTATTCAGATCTTTTGCTCATTTTTAATCGGGTTGTTTATTTTCTCATTGCTGAATCTTAAGAGTTAAATTTTTAAGAGTTAGATTGTATCTTTCAAGGAATTGGTCCATTTCATCTAGGTTATCAAATTTGTGAACATAGAATTATTCCTAACATCCCTTTATTATTCTTTTAATATCCATGAAATCAGTATTGATGGCCCTTCTTTCATTTCTTATATTAATAATTTGTATCTTTTCTCTTTTATTCTTAGCCTGGCTAGAGGTTTATCATACTATTGATCTTTTCAAAAACCAGCTTTGGATTTCATTGATTTTCTCTATTGATTTCCCATTTTAAATTCCATTGATTTATGCTCTGATTTCTATTATTTCTTATCTTCTGCTTACTTTGTATTTAATTTGCTCTTATTTTTCTCTTTTCCTAAGGTGCAACCATGCTCTAAATTTTCTTTCGAGCACTTCTTTTGCTGTATTCCCCAAATTTTGATAAGCTGTATTATTATTTTTATTTAGTCCAAAATATTTTTAATGTCCCTTGGGACCTCTTTAACCCTTGTGTTATTTAGAAGTGTATTGTTTAATCTCAAGCACTTTGAGATTTTCTAGGTATCTTTCTGTTGTTAATTTCTAGTTTAATTCCACTGTGGTCTAAGAGAATACTTTCATGATTTCTATTCTTTTCAGTTTGTTAGGGTGCATTTTATGGCCCAGAATGTAGTCTATCTTGGTAAATATTCCACGTTAGCTTGAGAAAAATCTATATTCTGCTGTTGTTGAAGTATTCTATAAATGTCAATTAGATTCAGTTGATCGATGGAGATGTTCCATTCAGCTATGTCTTTAATGATTTTCTGCTTGCTGGATCTGCCAATTACTGATAGAGGGATGTTGAAGTCTCCAACTATATTAGCACATTCATTTATTTCTCCTTGCAGTTCTGTCAGTTTTGGGCTCATGCATTTCGATGTTGCATTTGTTAGGTGCATACACATTAAGGATTATTATGTCTTCTTGGACATATGACCCCTTTATCATTAAGTTATAGCCCTCTTTATCCCTGATAATCTTTCTTGCTCTGAAGCCTGCTTTGTATGACTTTAATATAGCTATTCCAGCTTTCTTCTGATTAGAGTTAGCATGGCATATCTTTCTCCATCTCTTTACTTTTAATGTGCCTTTATATTTAAAGTAGGTTTCTTGCAGACAGCATATAGTCGGGCCTTGTTTTTTATCCGCTACGATACTCTTTTAAGTGGTATATTACACAATGATGTTTCATGTGATTATTAATACAGTTGAATTAAAATCTACCATAATTGTTACTGTTTGTTATTTATTGCTTTTGTTCTTTTGTCTCTTTTTTGTCTTCTACTCTTTGTTTGTCTTCTGTGATTTTAGTTGAACATTTTATGTGATTCCATTTTCTTTCCTGTCTTAGCATATAAATTATAGTTTTATTTTTTAATTTTTTTAGTGGTTGCCCTAGAGTTAGCAATTTACATTTATACCTAATCCATGTACACTTTCAAATAACACTATACCAAGTCACAGTAGTGCAAAGCCCCAATTTTTTCCTCACATACCTTATAACATTTCTGTTATTCATTTCATCTATCCACAAGCTATAAAGACTGAATACATTGTTTCCATTATTCATCTGAACAAACTGCTATTAGACCAATTAAGAAAAATATAATATTTTATTTTGCTTTCACTTATTTCTTCTCTAATGCTCTTCCTCTCTTCATATAAATCAGAGTTATTGACCTAGATCATTTTCCTTCTTTCTAAAGATCTTTAACAATATTTCATGCTAGGCAGGTCTACTGGATACAAATTCCCCAATTTTTGTTGTTGAGAAAGTCTTTCTTTCTCCTTTACTGGTTTGTTTGTTTGTTTTTTTTTTTTGAGACAGACTCTTGCTCTGTCACCCAGACTAGAGTGCAGTGGTGTCATCATAGCTCACTGCAGCCTCAAACTCCTGGGCTCAAAGAAATCCTCCTGCCTCAGCCTCCTGAGTAGTTGGGATGATGGGCACATGCCACTATGCCTAGCTAATTTTTCTATTTTTTGTAGACACGGGTTTCGCTCTTGATCTGGCTGGTCTCGAACTCCTGGTCTCAGGTGATCCTCCCACCTCGGCCTCCCAGAGTGCTAGGATTACAGGCATCAGCCACCACGCCTGGCTTCTCCTTCACTGCTGAAAGATAATTGTGCTGGATACAGAATTCTATGTTGGTGGTGTTTTTGTTTCAACAGTAAGTATTTTGCACCACTCTTCTTGCTTGCATGGTTTTTAAAGAAAAGCCTGATATAATTCTAATCTTTGCTCCTCTATCAGTAAGGTGGGGTTTTTCCCTCCCTCTGGCTTCTTTTAAGATTTTCTCTTTATCTTTGATTTTCTGTGGTTTGAATATGATATGCCAGGGATAGATTTTGGGGGGCGGGGTGTTTATCCTGCTTCATGTTCTCTGAGCTTCCTGGATATGTGGTTTAGCATTTCTCATTAATTTGGGGAAAATTCCTAGTCATTCCTGCTTCCAATGTTGCATCTGTTCCTTTCTTTTTCTTCTCCTTCTGGTATTCCTGTTACATATATTTATACCTTTGGTATTTGTCCCACAATTCTTGGATATTGTGTTCTGTTTTTATTCATTCTTTTTTCTCTTAACTTTTCAGTTTGGGAAGTTTTTATTGATATATCTTTAATCTCACTGATTCTTTCCTCTGTTATGTCCAGCCTACTGATGAGTGAAAGAAAGGCATTTCTCCTATTGTAGGACTTTTGATTTCTGGCATTTCCTTTTGATTCTTTCTTAGAGTTTTCACCTTTCTGTTTATACTACCCATCAGTTCTTGCATGTGGTCCCCCTTTTCCATTAGAACCTTAGCATATTAATCAGAGTTCTTTTATATATATATATATATTTTTGGTTTTTTTAAATTAATTTATTTTTTTCTTTTTTTTATTTCAGGGTATTATGGGGGTACAAATATTTAGGATACATATATTGCAGAGTTCTTTCAAATTCCCAGTCAGATAATTCCCACATCTCTGCCAGATGACAGTCTGGTTCTGACGCTTACTGTGTCTCTTCAGACTGTGTTTTTCACCTTTTATCATGCCTTATAATTTTTTGTTTAAAGCTGAACATGAAGTACTGGGTAAAAGAACTGAGGTAAGCAGGCCTTTAGTGTGAGCTTTTACGTTATATGACTAGGAGTTTGTGTTTACTGTTTGCGGTAGTTGTAGGTGTCAGAGGCAAAGTTTCCTCTGATGTCCTTGTTTTTGTCTCCTCTGTTGTCTTCGAGTTTCCCTGGAGACTTCTTGAATAAGGTCCAAGACTTCCAGTTCTTTCCGTTGCAATTGCGGTTCTTATGCAGGAGCCCGAGTTAGGAGGAGGCAGAGTATGCGGTGAGGGGAACTGTTCCACAGTCCTAACAGTTCGTCTCAGTCTTGGTGAGTCCGCGCACCCGGACTGGGACACGGTCAGAACTTTGTTGTATTTCCTCGAGCACAGAATGACAGATTAAACTAAACCATATCAAGAATCTCATCCAGTGCTATCTAAATTCTATGATTGCAATAATTTAATCTCAGTTTGGAAATATCTTTGTGTCATCTTTGTTAACATCCACCAGGAGGGTACTGTGTCTCTCACCAGTAATGTGGGTAGAAAGGACAGGACATTCCCGAAGCAGCATTCAGGTGCCCTGTTTTCAGTGCCTGAGTGCTCCGCCTAAGGGAAAGCCGCAATCCAATACTTCCAAGAATTTGTAGACATCTTTATTGGAGATTTATTACTTAATTGAAGTCGTCTTGTTGTTTCTGGGAATTTTACCTTTGCGCCATTAGAGGGAGCTCAAAGCTTAATTTTTTTTTTTTTTTTTCCTCTCTGAGCTTTCGGCACTTGATGGCCATTGCCCGCTCTTTATTCTTAAAACCCTGCATTTTCCTAGATTTTCTTTAAGATCAATTGAAATGCAAGAAATTGACTCTCGCGGGGGGGTGGAAGGGGGGCAAGGGCAACATACCTAAACATCTGTACCCCCATAATACGCTGAAATAAAAAAAAAAAGAAATTTACCCTCATTTGTCTACCTGATTAAAGAGAATAGATTGATTTTAATGAATTACTCATTTTAATAATATGAAAATCTTATATCAGTATCAACAGTGTTTAGACAATAGTTTGCTTGTTTTCATTTTAACCATGCAAAATATAAGAAATTACTTTAGAGATTCTCAAAAATTAAAATGAAAAAAATGAATTGGTTTTCTAAAAAGGCACGAAGAGTATACATGATTTAATACAACGAAATCTATAAGCAACATCTTACTGGCATTTAGTAAAAGTTAAAACTCTTACTCTATACAGGTGAAACTTTTCCTAGCATAAACACTTATATTCCATTTTAAATTAAGGTGCACAACTTTTGATACATAGGGTGTTTTTGTAATTTTGCTCTAATTATTTTCTGATTTCCATTATCTTTTTTGATGTATGATGTATGACTTATTTAAAATTGTTTTAAACTTTCTAATCATATGAGGATTTTATTTTTTATTCATTGATTCTAATTTTGTTACACTGAGACACTAGAATGGGGTTGTATCATGCCAGTTCTTTGATGTGTGTTGAGACTTGTATTATGTCTCTTTTAGAGGTTCAAATTGTGGGTACAGCTGTGCGTGTGTGTGTAACAAGATTTTAATTGTGACTTTTTTTGTTGTCTCAATGTTTCAGCAGAAGTCTTGCAATTTGTCAATGTGCATCTTTGTTGGGAGTTCTAAGATAATGTGAGTTTGGTTTTATAAAATAAATCATCACTCATTTCAGTGCTGTATGAGATCAGGCCAGGAAACTGTGTGTGTAGACAAAATACAGAAATATAGATATAGATTAAGATATAGATATACTTGTTTGTACCTTTATACATGGTGTATTAAACTGTCAATATCAAGCTGGTTGTTTTAAAGTGCAAGGAGAAGCCAACTAATCTTTCAACTTCTAAAAACTTTGCTCCTGAATGAAATCTTGACAAGTTTTACAGTTCTTCTAATCACCTTTAGGTAATAAAATTCAAGTCCAGTCCAACATAAAAAACTCTATTCTCATCTAATTATTGAATGATAAAAACAAAAAAGTCCAAAGAGAAATACAGTATTTCCCTAAAGAGAGTGTTGAAGAGTCATGGCATTTCTCTTCTCCATCCAGATATGCTAATTATAACCTCATCTCTATAGAACCAATCAGAGAGCTCAACTGATGCTCCCTAGAATTTGGGGACTCAGTAATTGGTACCCGGCTCATGAATAAATATATTCTAAAGGTGAGAACGTGGCCAAAGTAGTCTGCCTAGAAATGGACTGCACTTTAAGAGTCTGTTAGGACAAAAGTGGATGCATAGCTCTCTCAAGATTTTACAGATACTGGGGAAGGAGAAACCACCCCTGAGCATTACTCAGGAGGATAGGTGACCACAACAGAAGGTGAACTGCTAGAGGATAGCAGCTAAGCTGGGGATTTGTACGATGTATTCATAACCAATAATGAGGGGTCTCTAAAAAATTTTCACAGAAGTGCCTCTTAAAGGAAAGATCCTGAATTTGGGTGTGGAATACAAAACAGAGCTTCATACCAGATTGTAACCCTGGGAGCCTTGAAAAATTGTTCCCTCCTCAAGCTCCCTTTTATACCCTTCCTTCTCTCCCCATTGGCCAAAAACACATCCAGGAAGTGAAGAAGGGAGTGTACCAAGGAAGTGGAACATCCAATCACTTCTTGCATCTCATCGTGAGCTTTGGAACCCATGTTAGCTGAGCTGGGGAAGGAAAATCATCTAAAATTAGATGAGAATAGAGGTTTTTATGTTGGACTGGACTTGAGTTTTATTACCTAAAGGTGATTAGAAGAACTGTAAAACTTGTCAAGATTTCATTCAGGAGCAAAGTTTTTAGAAGGTGAAAGATTAGTTGGCTTCTCCTTGCACTTTACAACAACCAGCTTGATATTGACAGTTCAATACACCATGTATAAAGGTACAAACAAGTATATCTATATCTTAATCTATATCTATACTTATCTCTGTATTATGTCTACACACACACACACACACACACACACAATTAGCCCAAAATTGTTAATTATATTTTTTAAATGTGTTATACTTTTCCCAACTTTTGACATTTTCTACTTTTTCTTGAAATTCTTTAACTTTTTCTTTATATGGTTTGAGGCTACACCCTTAGACTCACATGGATTCAGAATTATGGCTTCCAGGTGAATTGTTTATTATAGACATGTGTAAGAACTCAGTAGTCCCTAACAAATCTCTTCCTTACGGTTTGTTTTGTTTGACACTAATGTAACGACAGCAGCTTTCTTTTGGTTAGTGTTTGCTTAGCACATCTTTTTCCATCTTTGAAATTTCTATCGTTCTGCATTGTTATGCTTTAAGTATGTCTTTTAAACAGCATAGAACTGGATTTTGTTATTTTGTACAATGTGAGACTCTTTGTCTTTTATCTGCAAAGTTTAATTCATTTTATTATTATTATTCACATTTTAGATTTATTCCTATGATCTTACTTTGTTGCTTTTATTTCAATGATTTTTTTCTGTGCTTCTTTCTTCCTTATCCTCAATTGTATTCATCTAACTTTCTATGTTTCCTTTTTCCCCTTCACTAACTCCCCCCACACATGGATTTATTTCCATATTTTATAGACAGACTCAACTGAAAAGGTTAATTTTCTGAAAGTCATACAAAAATTTTAAAAAGTCAAAGCTTGTATGTTTAGGCTTATGATAAAAAGAAGCAAGCCTCACCTTCCTGTTGTTAAATCTCACTCCCCAGAAACAATCTCTTTGAATACTTTTAGCTCTTTCTTCTAATAATTATCTTCATTATCTCTAAAGAGCATTTATGCTGCTTTTTAAATTTTTCACTTTAGACACTGTCTATTGACTTACTCCTAAGACTGTTGTCCTGGGAATTTCTCTTTTCCATTATCCCGGTATTTCTGTATCAGATCTCCTGCTTGCCGGACTTCTTGTTTCTTAATTCACTAGCTCGTTTTCAGAGAATACATTCTTCTGTAGATTACTAAAAAGGGATGTCTGGGAGGTGAGTTCTTCTCAGAACTTGCATATCTGAAAACATATTTATCCTGCTCTCACACTTGCTGATCGAGGTATGAGGATATGAAATTGTAAATTAAAAATCATTATCCCTTTGCATCTTAAAGGCATTTTTCCATTGCTTTATAGCTTCCAACATTTCCTTTAATAAGTGCATTGTCATCCTCTACCTGATTCTGTGATTTTTCCTGGAAACTTCCAAGTTTATCTCTTAATCATTCATGTTGTGATATTTCACAGTAATGTGCCATGGTAAGAGGCTTTTTTGTTTTTGTTTTTGTGTTGATTATGCTGTGCACTCTGTGAAGCATCTCCGGTCTGAAGTTTCATATCCTTTGATCCTCAAATTTTTTTATATTGTGTATTTCATACTTTCCTTTCCTTGATTTTTCTGTTCTCTCTTTCTGAAGCTACCATTATTTGGATTTTGAAGTCCTAAATGGGTCTTCTAAATTTATTTATCCTTTCTTTCCTCTTTCCTATCTGTTAATTTTTTGCTGTACTTTCTGGAATATTTTTTAAACTTTGTATTCCAATTCTTCTGTTAAAAATGTTCTTTCTGCAATCATTGTTTTTCACTTCCAAAAACTCTTTTATGTTCTCCAATTTTCAGAGAAAATGTGTTCATATGATATATTCTTCTTCTTATTTCAGTAGTATAATAACTTTTATCTTTTGTGGAATATTAATTGTAACTCTATTGGAATTATTTGCTCCATCTTCCAAGTTCCTTTCTGTTTATTTAATTACTTTATTGTCCTATTTCCTTTCCAAAGGTTTTCCTTTGATATCTAGTGACCATTGACTGTCTATTAATATATAAGAACAAAATCCTTAAAAACTAACTGTAATTTGTGTGTCAATGGGTGGGGATGTTATCTCCCTTGCTGACACCCCCACGTGTTAAAAAATTCATAGTTGTTTTATTTTTTTCTCCTGGCCTGGTTGGTTTTGTCCTCTTTCTGAAGGTGCCACCCTGCCTTTCAGCATTCCAAGAGCCAAGAGACAGAAGTTGGCTGAGGAGTGAGCTTGCAGACCTTCCCTTAGTGCCTTCTTTTTATAGTTTTGCACCTCACCTTTGCTCTTCGTTATGTTCCGTGTCCTTACCCCCAGAACCTGCCTGATTCAGCTTCTTCAGAGAATAAACTTTCCACTTTAAGCTTGGGAAGGGCAGTCATCTTGTTTGTAGCACAGTGGAGGTGGTTCAAGGTTCAAACTGGTTTTTATACTCTTTCAATCAGTCCTCCTATTTTACAATCTGCCCCCACCCCACCAGTACCATAAGCAACCCCAACTTTAGAAATGCCTGTTGCCTCCAACTCTTTAGCCTTTCCTGGATTCTGTGTTGTGAGTCAGCTTCACCCATTCTGTGTTGTGAGTCAGCTTCACCCATTAAAGGCTCTCACATTTCATTTTTCCCTGCTTTCATACATTCTTCTAGTTTATGTACTTTATGTTGTCAATTTTTTTTAACACATGCTATCTGCTGTCATTTTCTCTTCTGTTGTTTTCTTTTTAATGTAGGCTTATTTCTTTCATATTTATTTGCTGTCATTTTAATGGGATTTGGGAAGTAAGTAGTGATAAACACATGTACATGTTCAATCTGGCATGTTGATAAGAAATCCTACCTGTACATTTTTAACATGCCTACTTGCCTTAAAAAGGATAAATGTATTCAAATATATTTACCCTCTTCACTCACCAGAGGAGCCCTGGGTCTCACAGGCAAGGTCTGCCCGGGACAACTGGCTGTGGGAAGCATAACCTTGGCATGAATGCAGTGTGAGATTCAGAGCAAAGCAACCAGGCCCATCCGCCCATCCAGTACACTCCCCGCAGCAGGAGTTCTGAGCGGCACAATTTCATGGCTGCCACAGACTCTTTGTTCAACTGTGTCCAATCTGTGGTTTAACCCTGAAAACCTCAATGACTACATGTTTCATTTCCCAAAATTTCCTTTTGTTCTGCCTCAGATCTGCTTATTCTTTTGCCCCGATGTCTTGATTTTCTTTATGGATTCCATTTCTTCTTTCATCTTATTTAACATGAGCATAATTATTTTGTTTTCTCTTTCAGATTGCTTCCTTATCTCACATTCTTGGATGCGTTACTCTTCTGTTTACTGTATTTGCTGATTTACAACCATGGTGTATCATTTCCTTATACATTTTGTAATTTTTGTTATGAGCTCATTTTTAATAGCAGAAATTATTTTTATTTCTGTTAATCCTATGTGGTCTGGGTTGTGGAAATGGCATTCCAGAATGGTATTGATTTTAACAATATCTGGTACTTCAGGAATATAACTCACTGGCCTCTGAACAACTTTTATGGCAAAGTTTCATCTTGGTGATTGTTCTACCAAATGAATTATAGACATTTTTTCTGGAGATGTCTTTCTACTGATTGCTCTGGACATTTGCTGCCATCTTGGGTCCTGAAGATCACTTTTTCTAGCTTCCCTTCATGGACCGAGCAGCCCTTTCTCTCTTTATACATAATTCCATCTCAGATCTTGATGGTGGACAAAAATTTTGACTCCTGTTTCTATGTGGACAGTAAGTCTTCCACTTCTAGGCATGTAAGACCTAATTGTGGGTCTGATCTCCTACCTCCTGAACACAGCAGTATTAGCCTCTGCTTCTGCTGCTGTGACTTTCAAGTCACTCTCTTTTTCTGACATC
>RJWJ010014786.1:0-35551 GCA_004363605.1 Indri indri | reverse complement strand
TACATGAAAACTACTTAGTTATGAAAAACTGGTATTGTCTACATTTGTTTCCCAAAGAGAAAGCTTACATGCAGGACAATTTGATTGTAAAGAGGCAATCAGGTGGCCTTCAAACTCTTGAAGGAAAAAAGCATGACGATCCATTCTAGACACACAGTGTTTCAATTCATTTGCACATAATATCCTCATATCTTCTGTTCTTAACCAGGAAGTGCTGTGCACAAATTTTCAAAATCTAATCCTTAAACTCATATCAGTGGGCATTTGACAGTAACACTGTAATGACGGTGATTTGTTAAACATGGACTTTTGAGTGCTTCTAAGATTAAAGGCCTAAAATTTACAGGGATAAACAGGATTTTATTATCTTGAAATAATTTAATTTATTAGTTTTATTTAAGGTATGATTTATTCCCTACATATTTCTGAAAAGAATTTGAAGTGGTGATACTGAATTTAATGGAAGCTTGTCCTCATGAAATATTTTTATATGCTGACATTTTTTGTATTTCTGAATGTGAGCTTTGACCTACTTTTTAGTCCAGAGAACATTTTTAACTTATTCAGAATTCGTTTCCTTATATATTATGTGGAAACTCTATAAATACTAAAACATGAATTATTGCATAAACATCTCAAATACCAAACATAAAAACACCTTATCCCCCATAGTACAGAATAGAAAAAGAAATACTGGAATATCTTGAACTACTTAATCACTTTTATAATTTATTTTACTTTTTTGTCTATGTAGTAACAGAGGATCTCACTGAGGAAGTTAAGACAGCCCATAGAATTGGAGAAAATTTCTGCAAATCATATCTGATAAAGGATTTATATTGAGAAAATAATAGAACTCTTACAACTTACGGATAAAAAGAGAAACAACCAAATTAAAAAATTTGCAAAGGATCTCAATAGATATATCTCCAAAGAATATATACAAGTGGCCACCTAAGTACATGAAACAATATTCAACATCATTAGCCTTTAGGGAAAGGCAAAGCAAAACTTCAATGAGACACCACTTCACACACACAACGATGGTTAATGAATGTTTTTAAGGAGGGAAATAAAAAATGTTTGTGAAGATGTAGAGAAGTCAGAACCTTCATCCATTACTGGTGGGAATGTAAAATGGTGCAGCTTTTTTGGAAAACAATTTAGGAGTTCCTCAAAATGTGAAACATAGAGTTCTCATAGCACCCAGCAATTCCATTTCAAGGTGTAACACAAGGATATTGGAAACATAAGACCACACAAAAACTTGCACACAGGCTGGGTGCGGTGGCTCACGCCTGTAATCCTAGCCCTCTGGGAGGCCGAGGCGGGTGGATTGCTTGAGCTCAGGAGATCAAGACCAGCCTGAGCAACAGCGAGATCCCGTCTCTACTAAAAAAAATAGAAAGAAATTAGCTGGACCAACTAAAAATACATAGAGAGAGAAAAAAATGAGCCGGGCATGATGGTGCATGCCTGTAATCCCAGGTACTCGGGGAGGCTGAGGCAGAAGGATTGCTTGAGCTCAGGAGTTTGAGGTTGCCATGAGCTAGGCTGATGCCACAGCACTCTAGCCCAGGCAACAGAGTGAGACTCTGTCTCAAAAAAAAAAAAAAAAAAAAAAAAAACTTGCACACGAATATTCTTGGCAGCATTATTCACTATAGCCCAGAAGAGGAAACAACTCAAAGGCCCATCAGCTGAGTAATGGATAAAACAAATAGTTGCATGTCCATATGATGGAACATTATTTGCCAATAAAAAGGAATAAAGTACTGATACATGCTACTGCATGGATGAACCTTGAAAACATTTATTAGCTGAAAGATGCCAGTCACAAAAGGCCACATATGGCATGATTCTATTTATATTTAATGTAGAGAATAAGTAAATCCTAGAGACAAAATGTAGATTAGTGGTTTCCAGGATTTGGAGGGAGGGGTGAATGAGAAGTGACTGCTAATGGATACGGGTTTCCTTTATGGAGTGATAAAAATGTTCTAAAATTAAATAGCAGTGATGGCTGCACAGTCTTGTGAATATACTAAAAACCACTGAACTGTATACTTTAAAACAGTGAATTTTATGGTATGTAAATTATATCTCAATAAATCTGTTATTAAAAATGTAAATGAGACAAGTTCTAGCTGCAATACTTATAGTAACTACATCTGTGACTATATATTTATTAAGTTTCAGTTTTCACTACAATGAAATGAATATTTGAGACTTATCTTTAAAATCTCTTCCAGCTCTAAAATTCTAATCACAATGAAGTAATATGCTTTGCCTAACTAAACAATTATATAATTATACAAAAATGCACAGAAACACACATATTCACAAAGACATATATATATATATTCCTTATATATATATATATATACACTTTTTTCTGTTCAACAAAGTTAAATTGTAAAATATATGCAATTATAAAGGTCTTAATTTTATAATTTCATAAAGTTTCTCAACTGAATTAACTAACAGATCACAAAAATTTTCTTTGTCAGAGAATGAGAATACAATTTAATATATTTAACCCCAAGTATTGGACTTGACCATACAATCATCACCTTTCAACATGACTGAAGATTGAAAACACAATGAACAGAATGTTTCATGGGGTAAAAGGCTCAATAGCCATTAGTGGGATAGAAAGGTTCCAATTAGGGGGAGGCCTGGGAGAAGTTGGGATAGCTTGAGGGGTCTGGGGCTGTGGGTTCAACATGGGAAGGGAAAAGGAACTCAAGAGGGCACAAACACAAACATGGTTCACTTCACTTCTGAAGAGAGCAATGTGTCCTCAGCATTACCATTAAAATATTATGAAATAGTAATCTGTGCTACTGTAGGGTGGAGAAATTTGAACTAAACTAATTATCAATGACATATCCTGAGGGTCTTTTTGATATCTCATGTTTATTTACTGTCTTCTCATGAAAATAAAATATGGACAGCTCACAGAAACTGAATGAGCAGCAGTTTAGTCTCTGACTAAATCAGATATAACCCTAGTTTTAAATGTCAAAAATAAAAATGAACAGACAATCAATTCAAGAAATAATAGTTTTTTTTAAGTTGTTATGGACTTTATGAGAATATCTGATCCTTTTACTATTTTCAAGTAGTTATCACTTTTAAGAGTGTGAGACAGCTCAGTACCACTGCTAGTAACATGCCTATTGAATTAAATTAAATTTATTTTAATTTCACTTTTTAATAATATGGTTAAAAATATAGAAAACAACAAATAGTTATACAATCATGAATTTCTAGTCTCTCTTCCAACCTTCTCCCTCATCTGCCCAAGTCATACTCCCAGATCCTTCAAGAATGATGACTATTATTAGTTCCTTAAGTACAATTACAAAATTTTTATGTGTGTAGAGGAAAAACAAATACAGGTTATCCTCTACCTCCCATTTTAAAATTAAAGATTGTATATGATACATACTTCTTTTCTGCATCTTGCTTTGTTCATGTTAAAATGTATCTTGGAGACACTTTCATATCAGCATATGGAGATATTTAATCTTTTTAACAATGGCATATTATTTCATTATTTAATATGCTATGACGTATTTAACCTTTTAGGTATATCCAAATTTTTGCCATTTCAAAGAGTGCTGCAAATAAATGTTTGTATTAACGCATATAGTATTTTGTGTGTATGCCAGCATATCTATCAGATAAATCTCCCAAAGGGGATATAGGGCATTATTTACATGTAAAAGCATTACCTATATCCTGAAGCACCTACGTGGATATATGATTTCTAGATTAAACTCTGGTTTCCCCAGGGCACATCAGCTTGGAGTAGGCATAGTGATAGTAATCAATACCTGTCTCTCTGATTTAACCCTCACTCACAGGTGTGGAAGAAATAAAAGTCCTTCCATATGGTTCAACACTAATTGCTGATATCTCCTCTTAATTAACCAAGCACCCTCTGCCACTTTCACAGACAGTAGTGTGTTTCGAGTTGTTATTGTGACATTGTGTCTCCTTCACATCATAATGTGAGCTGTGATTTCATGTCTCTGTCCTCCTCTACTTCTGACATCATCCCATGGATTTTCATGCCAGTTCTATGCTGCAGTGTTACCCTACTCATTTTACCCTATACTGGGGAGCAATTCCTGTTACCTTCAGTTTATTCCACAGTCAGGTGATATAAATAATTTATTATTCCTCACACTTGCTCTTCAGTTTTCAAATAGTAAATAATATATTAGATTAGAGTATCCCTTTCATTATACGTTGCGGCTTTTGACCGATGTCAATACTTGGCTTGGGAACAGCCTAGGCCCCTCCATTATTTCTTCTTTATGTATGGAGAATCTGAAGATGTGGCAAAGTACACACACACACATATGCACGGAGTTATTGTAACTGTCCTCAGCTATCTGTTTGTTTCTTTCTTTAAGTATGGTTAATCAGGAAGCAGTTATTTAGCACTGGTGACTTTTATGAGACTTTAAAAACTTTTTCAATGACATTTAGTTTATAAGAGCCAACAGTAATTTATGAATAATATTCATAAAATAAATTATCCTTCTCATATTTTCTAAGATAATTGTAATATTGGTCTGAATTTTTGAAGTTTTACATGGTTACTTCAAAGGGCTTTAAAAACTATTTGGTTTTTTGTAATGGTGCCTAATACTAGGATTTTAGATTACTTGCAGTGAAAGCAGTAAAAGTGATTTAATTTCCAACATTTGTTTTACAATGTGATTCATTCTAATTTACTGTTAGATTTTTACCATATTTCAAATCACTACAAAAATGGATAGCAGTTTATTCTACCATTAATGAGTGGTTTGCCCATGCTTTAGAAAAACAAATACAAAATGAAATTCCTTTATTTAAATTTTTGCTAGGTCAACACTACTGCATTGGAGTTCCTTATTTAGAATTCATCCACAACTGGAAGCACAGAATATGCTGGACTTTTTCTTACCTTTTCTGCTCCTCAGAACTAACTTCTCCTAGATGATAATAAATAGTAATTTAATGAGTTATAATAATGACATAACAATTATTTTCTTGCTTTGACCATCTATAACAATTATGATTTATATGTCCTTTTTGGAATTTACATGCTATCTTTATTGCTAACTATTGTTTTAGGCATAGGTCTTATCTCCATAATTAGGTTCTCGCTCCTGGGGTCAAGTATGACATATTCTTCATCGAATATGCTACTTCCACTGAAGTGTCTTTCCCATTGTAGAAGCTTAAAAATTGCTTCTTGAAGATGACTGTGTGTGAGGATAATAATTTAATGCATACTCATGAATTAAAAAGATGATTAGGCTATGCATATGAAAGCACTTATCACAGATAGTGATAAAGCAATCAATAACTGTTTGTTTCATTGCATTTATAAAATACTTTTGGCGAGTATGACATGTAAAATACTCTAGGCCTCATCTTTCTTAAAAACGTTGGCCCAGCATGGTGACTCACACCTATAATCCTAGCACTTTGGGAGGCTGAGGCAGGAGGATCGCTTGAGCTCAAGAGTTGGAGACCAGCCTGAACAAGAGCGAGACCCCCTCTTTACAAAAAATTAAAAAATGAGCTGGGCGAGGTGGTGCACACTTGTAAGTCCCAGCTACTCAGGAGTCTGAGGCCGGAGCATCCCTTGAGCCCAGGAGTTTGAGGTTGCAGTGAACTATGATGATGCCACTGCACTCTGGCCAGGGTGACAGAGCAAGACCCTGTCTCAAAAAAGAAAAAAAAAAAGTCAAGCTCTCAAGCTCTCTATTACACCTTTAGCACTTTAGTTCTCAAGCTCTCTATTATATCTTTAGCACTTTAGTTCTATTGTCTTCAATAATGAAATGAACAATACTTTGCCACTGAAGTAAATGCCACTGTCCCACTGGATAAATAGAATGCTTTAATTTAAAATTCAAATTTTTCCCCAAATATTTCACCAATAATCACTCTAAACATTTCAGACAATATTTCAAGTCACTTAGGTATCATTATCATTTTATTTTAAATTAGTTTGGCTTTAACAAGTGAAACTAATAATATGTTCTATCATATTATTCTTTTGTCTCAAAAATACTTCTATCTCTTAAAAAATTGGACATGCATAAGATGAAATCTAAGAGTTTATTACATATTTCAAAAGGTATCCTCTTCTGTGATATGAAGTATATCACAATTTTATAAAATATAGTTTCCATAAATTTCAAAGATGCAGAAAGAGTTTGGCCTTCAGGGTCAGACTTCAGTTTGAAAATAATAATTAATATTTATTAGTTACTAAACTTCTGTGTTCTTATCTGTAAAATAGAAATGATCCCACCTAACTCTAAGGGCTTGGTTTGTTGGAAGGAATGAAAATAATGTATTTAAAAACATGGCACATAATACTTATACAGCAAATATTACCTATATATACTATTACAAGTATATCCAATGTCTTGTAGATATTATGTTGTATTCTTGAGACACATCTCTAGTGCCACCAAGCACATAGAATAAATGTATCAAGGGCAAGATAGCTTGCTATTGGCAAGAATGAAAATTTTAATTTAGAAGTCCTGGGTTGGAGTATTGGTTCTGCTTATTTAACACATTGCAGTTCTTACACAAATCATTACCAATAATTTTAAGTTTCCTGATTGGTGAAAAGGTTATAATAAAGTGATATAGGCTTTTGCCATACCGACAGAGTTAATAATTTTGCAAATCTTCCTTGATGAGTTATACAAATGTTATTTTATTGTATATCTGCATTTCTTCACAATAGTTATCATCTGGATGAACTATTTATTCAATTACTGTCTTCCCTACTATCTTGTGAGATTCATACGGGAAAGGGATCTTATTATCTCCCTATCTTTTATGACTTCTCCAAAAACAAAATTTTAATTCTATTTCTTGTTGTAAATAATATCTGTTATTAGTGAGTATGTTAACAAAAGATGTGAACATTAATATAGTTTTGAATAACTATGGAAACAAACACTATATTCTACACAATATTTTTTTTTTTTTTTGAGACAGAGTCTCACTCTACTGCCCTGAGTACAGTGCCATGGCGTCAGCCTAGCTCACAGCAACCTCAAACTCCTGGGCTCAAGTGATCCTCCTGCCTCAGCCTCCCGAGTAGCTGGGACTACAGGCATGCGCCACCATGCCCGACTAATTTTTTCTATATATTTTTAGTTGTCTATCTAATTTCTTTCTATTTTTAGTAGAGACGGGGTCTCGCTCTTGCTCAGGCTGGTCTCGAACTCCTGAGCTCAAACGATCCTTCCGCCTCGGCCTCCCAGAGTGCTAGGATTACAGGCGTGAGCCACAGCGCCTGGCCTACGCAATATATTTTAAAGCAAATATTTCCTTTGTTCATCATTAATTGAATTTAGAACTTGAAATTGGTTTGTAATTTTAATGTCTTAGTGATTTTGTTTATTTGTTTCAAAATTTACACTGATAGAATGAGGTATAGATTACTTTTTATTACTCTAAGAATGAGCAACTGAAAAGTCAACTATTGGGAGGAAGTCTAAAAGTAATATCAAACAAAAAATAGCAAAATTATACTTTAAGAAGAAACTGAATTTTATAAAATAACATGGCTATTTAAAAAAACTCATGCGGAAAGAAGTACACTGATTTACATAAACAAATTTATTTCAATTAAGGATTGTAAATGGTAATTATTTCAAGTCGAAATAAATGTTTATTGAGAAAACATATAATTATTGAAAACAGTAATAATTCTTTCAAGTTAAACTTCAGAGAAACTGAATAAATTTTAAGAATAAAAAAGCTATCATTCATTGCAGAGATTTGAAAGTTTAGGTCTAATCAGACTTCATCTTTAATTATTTTAATTTTTTATGTCTTTTTTCAGCCTGTGACCAAAGTATTTATATTCTTCCAGTTAAAATATCAGTAGGGAGCTTCATGTACATTTTAATCAGTAAACTACAGACTCTAAAACCAGGCACAGCCAGATGAGGAAGTTTAGCTTCTGTGAAAAAAGTTTTCTATAATTTATGCATACTGAATGATATTAGTTCTTGGGATTAATCAACCCTACATTGAACAGTAGATTTTTTGATAAAATCGTGGTGCCCTGTGCATCATCAGTAAAGAGGCATCCTCCAATAAATCAGTGAAAATAGCCATTTCTTAGCTTTTTGGCTAAAATCAATTGTAGATAACACTGATTGAAAATAATTGAGAAATCATAACATTATAAAAAACTGTGGAATTGAAGATGGTTACTAATATCACCACACATACAAATAATAGTCTAATGATCTTCACTGAAACAAAAAATGAGTTGAATACTGACACCTTCAGATGCTACATAAAACTTAGCCAATACGATAAAATGATATCAGTGTCATTTCTGCTGACTCACTAAGTAACCTTATACAAACCAAATGACCTTTTGTGCTTTAGCTTCCTGATATTTTAAAATATTGTGACTACAGCAGATACACTCAAGTTTCTTTCGGTCAAAAGTGGTAACCACGGACAGGGACCAGTATTTTTGTGACACTATCCAGCAAAGCAACAACTCTTACTCAAAATTAACAATACTAATATGATAGAAATATATCTAACTGGGAAAGCATTTCATCAGATCAGTAGATTTTTAACATAAAAATTCCTTAAAAATGAATATCCAGCTAGTGGTATTCTAATTCATCATTATTCAGAAAACTTCTGGCTAACATTTTTTTCCCTCTGACTGGACAATTACATATGAGGAGCAATGTTTCCCCAGATCATTTCTTCTTCTTTGGGGGTTAGATATACCACTAATTATGAATTCAATTATGAATTCAGTTGTGCTTTCCCATCAAATATCTTGAGAACCACATCAAGCGACAGATGTCCTCTGAAACAATAAAACCCAAATATCACTGAAATTCTAAGGATGCAGATTATCTAAATCTGCCCAAAAATGTGGCTAATTCATGGCATCCAGTCCTCTACTATGCTCTGTCCAATTATACGTATACACATATAAAAATATATATGTATATATGTGTGTGTATATATACACACACACATAGAGACAGAGAGAGACAGAGAGAGAGAGACTTTAATGAAAAACTTTAATGAAAAATAATACCTCTTTTGATACTGCTGTCTTATCCTTTAAGTCAGCTTTATTTCAGGAACTTAGATGTAATCACACACTGCATTTCAAGCCAATGGGGCCTGAAAGGAGAAGTGTGCAGTGGCACTAAAACGATTAAGAACTATGTATGCTATTACTAGTTTTGTGCAATACTATGTATGTAAGAAAAACTATCAATCAAAAGGACTAAAGTATGCAAATGTATAATCACAGTGCTCTTAATGTTTTGTTGATGTTCATCAAATGAAAGGTAGCAATGTTAAGAAGGCATGCAACAAGATCTTGTCATCAGTGATAAAAAGCAATAACCCGGATGTCATTTTTAAACTGTAATTTGGAAAACCATGAGGACTATCAGTAAATTTCTTGGAAATACACTTTTAAGAAGCAGTTATTAAAGTTAAATTTATGAAGTTCTATGGCTCGACACCTGCAATATTATATTTCATTTTAAGATTATACTAGGTACTTTTAATGTAAATGCATCTTATTATCTAACAGTATTATGTTTTTAAAAATGTATTTATTTTAAACACATACATTTTCAAATGAAAAGCTTCCTTAATATATTACTAAATTTATTGAATTATTTTACTAAGAAAACCTATTAAACCTAAATTAAAATCATAGTTGAAGTTATTAAAGGAAGCAACAATTAAGATTACAAGATTATAATGCTCATATTACATTGTTTTAACTCTACATCAGAGTTATCAACATTTGTTTTATCTGTGCTTAGTGTACTTGCCTCCCTGATATTAATTTTTAAATAGGAAGTATACATTTACATGAATATGTAATTTGTTCTATACCTAGAAAAAATATTTTTCAAATGTTAAGAAAGAAACCATGTAGGGTTACATTGCAAGATTCTCTTACCTGTGTAAATGATGCAGGAAAGATTATAATATAGATGAATCTGGTTGATTTTATGTTCAAAATAAACATGACCAAAAACATACTATTTTCAGTAACAAAGGCAATAGGGGAATATTCAGACAAAATATCAATATTTTCAAAAATGTAGTTTTTTTTCTATAGCTGCAGAGGACATTATTGGGACAAATGACATTTAAGTGTCTATAGTTTAGATAGTAGTGCTGTGTCAGTGTTAATTTTCTAGTTTTGATAACTATGGTAATAATGTAAGAGAGTAAAAGCTTGGTTTTCTTTAGAAAAGCATACTGCAGAATTAAAGGGTTATCATGTGTGCAATCTACTTTACAATGGTTCAGAGCAATATCTAAAAAGCAAATTTTAAAAAGATGATACAGGCTCAGGCCAGATAATTGAAGTGCACCTTAGGTCGATCAATGTAAATCTTCAATGGCTAAAGTCATATTCAGTCCTTATTGGTAGTTGTCAGTGGTATGTTTTCATAAAGCAGAATAAAGTTTCAGGAAAAAAAAAACAAACTGTAGATTTTTCAAAAACAGTGAAGACAAAGACACCATCACAGACCTGTCATGGCCTAAGGTAGGGTCATTTTTTAAAATGGCTTTCCAGAATCGATTTTAGCAGCAGATACCAGTGTGAGAGTCTTTTCACAAAAGCAAGGGAAACACAGTAATGGGAAGAGAGTGTGCTAGTCTTTTACAGCAAAGCTGCCTATGGCTACTCAACTTGCTATTATGTTTCAGTCCTTCAAGAGAAACAAGGGAAAACTCAGAAAAAGAGCTGCACCTAAAAATACCAAGTTAGTGAGAGGATCAAAATGGATAGGGAGACATTATACTCCCTGAGGACAAAATTTTTAGCTATATGTGTAATCCACACAGTCCTCTCTATTACATATTATAACATTCCATTTATCTCTCTGAAGGCAGAGGAACTATGGTGAGTTGTTTTTCTGTTTGTTTGTTTTTTGTGTTTTTTTTTTTTAGGTAATGACATTGAGAACACTTCTAAATGTTAAATGATCTTCATTACACACTTCATTATTTATTATTTTCCAGGTAAAGAGTATGAATGGTGGGCAGCTATAATAAAAGCAATACCACTGTTTACTAATACTGATAAAAATAATTTAACATATATATTCACTCTGGGCCTGAAGTAACATTAAGCACTTTATATACACTATGACTTTTAATCCACGGAATAATGTCATGAGGTAGATACTGATGTTTTCAGTTGAAGAAACAGTAGCCATGGAGTTGTATAAATTGTAGGAGATCACATAGCTGGCAAGTACAGAAACTTGCTGTTTAACTACATAGCTCACACCTCTGTGAAACACAGTTTGATAACAATTTGTAGCATCACAATGAATAAAATATTCCCAAGTATAATCCATAGAAAGAATGATAGATTAATCAATTATATTATGGACCACTGGTTCTAAAATGACTTTTAGAGAATTTTAGTGCTCCTTTCACTTTAAATTATATAAATTTTTATGAATTAATGAATTCATAAATTATGTAAATAGTTCTTTGGCTCATAGTAAAGAAAGTACCATTTTCTAAGAAGAAAAATGTTTGTTAGGACCAAGCTGAATCCAAAATTTCATGGTTTGATTTCTTTCATTCAGCAAATATTTATTAGGCACCTATTTTATACCAGGGACTATTCTTAGTGCCAGATATGCCAAAATTAAGCAGGCATAAATCCCTGACATCATGGAAATTTTATCCTAATGGGAAAAACAGAAAATATACAAGATAAAAAATATATATTGCACCACAAGATAATAAAAGCTAAGATAAAAAGTAAAGCAGTTATATATATATCTCTACGTATATATATATATATATATATATATATATACACATATAAATGATTTGACATAGCATGAATGTTCTCTTCTGTAATTGTGCTTTTGTTTTTACTGACACTAGATTTAAAAAAAAAAACGGGTCTGGAAATTGACTCTGTTAAACGTATTTTTTTCTTTTTTTTTAATTTCAGAATATTATGGGGGTACAAACATTTTGCTTACATGTAATGCCTTTGCCTCACCCAAGCCAGGTCTAGAAGCGTGCCCTTCCCCCATACAGTATGCTCCGTCTGCATTAGTTGTGAGTTTACCCCCGAACCCTGTCCCACCTGACCGGCACCCAATGAGTATTACTACCATGTGAGCACCTTAGTGTTGATCAGTTAGTACCAATTTGATGGCAAGTACATGTGGTGCTTGTTTTTCCATTCTTGTGATACCTCACTTCAAAGGATGGGCTCAAGCTCTATCCAGGATAATAAAAGAAGTGCTAGATCACCATTGCTCTTTGTAGTAGAGTAGTATTCCATGGTATACATATACCACATTTTATTAATCCACTCATGTATTGATGGGCACTTGGGTTGTTCCCACATCTTTGCAATTGTGAATTGTGCTGCCATAAACATTCGAGTGCAGTTGTCTTTATTGTAGAATGTCTTTTTTTCCTTTGGATAGATGCCTAATAGAGGGATTGCTGGATCAAATGGTATTTCTATTTTTAGCTCTTTGAGGTATCCCCAAATTATTTTCCGCAGGGGTTGTACTAATCTGCAGTTCCACCAGCAGTGTAAGAATGTTCCTATCTCTCCACATCCACTCCAGCATTTGTTGTTTTGGGACTTTTTGATAAAGGGCATTCTCACTGGAGTTATCTGATATCTCATTGTGGTTTTGATTTGCATTTCCCTAATTATTAGAGATGTTGAACACTTTTTTGTATGTTTGCTGGCCACTATTCTGTCTTCTTTTGAGAAGTTTCTGTTCATTGTTAAACATAATTTTGATTATTTTCACTTAGTCTTTCAAGCTTTTCATTTCCTAGAATTTCTACTTTGTAATTCCACATATTTGAGATATTTAATATTTCCTTCAGCTTTATGTCACCTGCAATTTTGAAAAGATTGCTTCCAGTGTTCTTATCCAAGTTAATAATGAGACTTTAGAATAAGATAAGGTCAAGGATGGAGCCCTATGACAAATCACTAGAATTCTGCCTTCCAATTAATACCAATCCAAACAGGGTTATCTGAGCATGATCTTTCAACCAATTATAATCCTGCATCGCTCCATATAATCAGTCAATACTTTTCCATCTTGCCAACACGAACACTAAGAGAAACCTTTTTAAATGCCTTACTGAAATCCAGATATATTAACTCTGTAGACTTACTTAGACTATACTTGAAAGAAATTCCAGCCATAAAGATTATAGTACCTTCTTAGGAAACAATCATGGCATTCATAGTAACATATTAAAAGAGAAGTAGACTGATTCCATTATATACGAAAACAAGTCCTTATAATGGAGAAGCTGAACATAGCAAAGTTTTAATGGTTAGTTCTCAAGGTATATTTTTCCTTCAGGGAAGATGGTGACATGAATATTTTGTGAATGGAATCAGATTAACGTAATATCAGAGTCACTAATTTTCTATCAGACAAGAGCTAATTATTTGAGGACAATATTTTATAAAGTTTGCAAATTTGCAAATCCCATACTGCCTTTTTCCCACATCTCTGCTATGTATGAGGGGTACAGTAAGATCAACTAAATAACCAATTTTCAATGAACCAGAATTTCAATGCAAAAATCTCAGAGACTGGTGGCCATAAAGTTCTACTGTGGAAGTCATCTTTATAGAAATACATTTCATTAAATACTGAGCTCAGATTTTCTTTCTAAAATGCCAAATTTTCTATTAATAAAATATGAACATTATGTTATAAATCAGTATGCTATAAAATTTTTATGTATGCAAATATATTTTTTATTTTTAATTATCATGGGTACATAATAGCTGTATATATATTATATACATATTTATAAGATTATGCGATGTTTTGATATAGGCATAAAATATGTAATCATCGTTATTAGTGTATCCATCGCTTCCAGCATTTATCATTTCTTTATGATAGAACATTCCAATTCCACTCTTTTGGTTATTTTAAAGCATGCAATAACTTATTGTTGACTGTAGCCTGCCTGTTGTACTATCAAAATATTAGATCTTGTTCATTCCATCTAACTATATTTTTGTACCAATTTATTATCCTCATTTTATTTTCCTCTCTCCGCTACACTTCCTAGCCTCTGGTAACCATTGTGCTATTCTCAATTTCTGTGAGATAAACTGTTTTAAGTTTTAGCAAATCTATAAATATGTGAAGAATGTTAGGTTAAACAGAGTATGTGGTCAGTTTCCATTATTGTGATATTACTAAGAGTATATGCTGATGTGCACTGTAATACCCCAAACAGAGATGTATTGGGCAACATTTCCACATTTCATTAACCATAAAACCTTTTTTATCTCATCATCCTTATTAACATTTCCCAATTTTATATTTATAATAGTCATTGAGATTAGATATTATTTTAACAACAAAGTTTAACAGAAACTCAATTCTGATGTTGGGGCCAAGGATCAGGTCTACCTCATAAACATACAAACACACAAAACCACTAACACAGCCACAAAACACAAGGAATCAGGGATGGAATTAAATATTTTTGTGTGAAATATTTAATTTCACTGGAGTAGGGAGTTCAAAATATTTAGTGTTCATTGCTGGAGCACCATATCCTGGGATTGCTTAGCAGGAACAAGGTTTGAAGAGCAAGGCAAGATCACAATAATAATATTAAAATAACTAAGTTTGAGAATCAGGGTGGTTAATGCTAAATCTAACCATCATGTGGCATGATGATTTAATTTAGACAAGTATTTTGATCTTTCCTCAGGATGAAGAATTATGCTGACTTTCAGAAGATATAGTCATGAGGATGTACAAAAGGCAGAAGGAAGCTAAATGAAGTGATGGCTGTCTAGGGAGAGATCCAGGAATACTACTGTGACTACAGTACTGGGAATATTATTGTGACTCCAGAAAAATATTGAAACTCCATGCAAAATATTGTGAGTATATAGCTGAGCCACAGAATCCAAAGCTTTCTTCTGACTTTCAAAGCAGCCAATGACTTAGAAAGGTTAAAACCCTTCCACCTAAATAGCATTGTCCTTCTCTTTGGATAGCGGTATCAACAATTGCCTTCAGCAAAATGATCTGGGAGAAAATTGATCTCTTTTAGAGTGCCCTGGCAGAAGATGAGCAAACAATCTTTTTAAGTACCAATAGTACTGGTAGGAAATGCATAATATCACTTCGAACAACAGCAACAAATATTTTAAAAATCAAACAAAATGTTGGAAAATTTGTCTTATTTTATTCCTTTTTAGTATTTAGTTTTTTTTATAATCATAAACTTAGCCCTGCTATCCAGCTTAGACTTGGAGGGGAATAAGGAAAATACAGAACCCAAAGATCTTCTTTTATTATTTATTTTCTTTTTATGTGTTTTTCTTTTAATTTTTCCCATTTTTTTATTACAAAGTATCATGGGGTTACAAATGCTTTTCTTTAAAAGGATTGCTTTTGTAAAGCTTGAGTCAGAGTTATAAGTGTGCCCATCACCCAGATAGTGTTCACTGTACCTGTTAGGTAGGTTTTCACCCATCCCCTCTTCCCCACCCCCCAATTAATTTCCACTGAGGTATACTTCCCTCTATGCATGTGTGTGCTCATTGGTTAGTTCCAACGTAATACTGAGGGCATGTGGTATTTGTTTTTTCATTCTTTAGATACTTTACGTAGGATAATGGTCTCCAGTTCCATCCATATTGTTGCAAAAGGCATGAAGTCATCCTTCTTCATGTATGACTAGTATTTCAAGGTATATGAATACCACATTTTGTTAATCCACTCACGAACTGATGGGCATTTGAGTTGATTCCATATCTTTGCAATTGCGAATTGTGCTGCAATAAACATTCAAGTGCAGGCATCTTTTTGATAAAATGACTTCTTTTCCTTTGGGTAAATAACCAGTAGTGGGATGGCTGGATCAAATGGTAAGTCGACTTTTAGTTCTTTGAGGAATCTCCATACCGTTTTCCATAGAGGTTGTACTAATTTATAGAAACCTTTATAGAAACCTAATCATTCCAGGACTGTATTGTCAATGCCTAAACTTTTAGAATTAAAAGTAAATTATATTAATTTTGTTTTTGAAACACAGCTGCAAAACTTCATAGCAAAAGCTATATTTTACAACTCCCATTCCTGTTTTAGGGATGCACGTCTTGACTTTGGAGTTTTTGTAGTATCAACATGGCTGTAGAAAAAAAGTGGTTTTATTTCCTTATCTTAAACTGTGTAACTATGGCTCCATTACTTTATAACTCCAGACAATATTCTATGTTGCCACAAATAAAATATCTAGTGCAAAAATTGACTAAATCTTTAAATATATTTCAAAATACCAAACGATGCTAAAAACTAAATACTGAAAATTTATAGAAAATACTCAAAATATCTATTCTGTCATATAGTCATGGCCAGAAGAAGACAAAATTTTGAATTATATCTAAAAGGATATGTTACATTCAAAGGTAGCATAAATATGTATATCCTAAATGTTTATGAAAATAAATGAAATCACAAAGATCAACATTTATGGAGAGAACATTAACATGACTGTTTTATGAGACTGAATAATCTAAAACACATTTGACCAGGCCCATTTTTTTCAGCAGATATATTTTCATATTTTTAAAAGGCAAATTATATGTGAATCACCTAACATTTCTCAGGATATAAGGAAACATCTGCAAATGTGAGAAGCCCATGGTCTATCATAGTAAACCAAGTTTTCTTTCCCACCCCAGCTCCATAAACATTCCCGATTGGACTGCTTCCAAGGTCATTCCTAGAACACACAGAATGCATCGCGACTCTGTATAGACAATATCATCTGAAAATTCAAGTGTTTTTTCATTGTTTCACAGAATATAAACTACCTAGAGACTAGCTTGAAATATCTTCCTATCAGGAGTTTTACTAAGTGTATGGCTCCCAAATATTTGTATGTCTCATACATATGGGTGTATATATATATATATATGTGTGTGTGTGTGTGTGTGTGTGTGTGCGTGCATGTGTATACACGCAACTACATTCCTCCCGCCATTAATGTATACGAGTTGTATGAGTAGGATAGAAATCCAGGATTGTTAACCAACAGAATGTAGAGACATGTTTTTAAATCTATACTCCAAATAAATCCCTCAAGGTCTACTGGGGCTCAGGGAATAACGAGCCAACTTTCTAAGGTACTTTTCTATGCACTAGGGGATATAGCAGTAAACAAAACAAACACAAATCTGCAGAAGTCCTAATAGAATTATATTCTAGTTGACACTCTATTGCCACTTCACAAACACACCCTCATTCCAACTAAAATATCTCTCTTTATTCTTCTTTTTTTAGTGCTTAGGGTATTTTCATTAAAGAAAAAGTTCAACAACAAAAGAAAAATCTTAGAGACCACTGTACAAAATGTACCATAAATATCATTAAGAGATAAAAACACATTGCAGTTGGGAAGATGAGTGGAAATAAATTTTGTGAACTTTAACAGCTACAAGGAATGACATGGAAGCTTAAAGGATAATTAAGTATCATGAAAATAATTCTAATTTTAAGCATGCACATTATTTGGAAGTCAAATGACAGTTTACAGTTGAATTTTATTAATATGTATCCATTTTATAGTGAGGCTTCAGGTAATGAGTCAAACATCATTAGGGGGAGGGGCAGAGGTGGAGGGGAGGGGGGAGATATAGAGGAAAAGAAAGAGGAGGAGGAAGAAAAAGAAAAGAAATACACAGAGCAAATACATAATTGAAGAATAGTATAACAAAAAAGGTCAGAAACACCCCCTCCTATCTATTTATAATATTGGGAAAATTAATCATGTTATCTTTCAAAGGGATTTTCTACACATTACCCCTTGGGATAAATTTCAAAGCCTTCTAGGAATAAATGGAAGAAAAAAGGCTGGATTGTGATGTTTCTTATTTTGAGGTAAGGTAGAATTGGGCTCAAAGGCATATTTTAACAACTTCTATCTTGTATTTTTGGAGCTTAGATATGATTCTAAATGATTTAGTTTAGATTTCTGAAGGAATTATAATATTTAGAAACTAAGAATTTCAATATATTATTTTCAGAAATTTCAGTGTGATTTATTAGACAAGATTTGCTGTAGTACTACCGAACAGTGCTCATATCTGTCTTGTACAATGTCCAAAATATGTAACTTACTGAAGGAAATGACTTGCTAGAAATATGCAGCAGTGCTACTTTTGTATACATAAAATGTATATAAGTACACTTGCATACTTGCATTGGAAACATAAAAATAATTATAGAATAAGGATTATCCCTTTCTAAATTTGAAAATTAATTTATTATAGCATATATATTCTAATCCCTCACAAATGCATGTAATCAATGAATTATACAGATAATTTCATTTCTGAATAATCTGCTTTTAATTGCCAATAGCACAAGCGCATATTGATGCAAACCTTTAGTACAAATTTACTGATTTTATACCACACACCTAAATTTTTCAACTATTAAATTAAAATGACAGATATGATATATAAGAGATTGGACAAGGAAAAAGATATCAATCAGGTCTATTGGTGACTAAATGCAATACATTCAAAAGGCCACTACAGTCTTGATTCAAAACTTTCCTTCCTACTCCCCTGTTGGATGCTGCTGTTGCCATGCAGCTATCCAACCAGCACACCCTCACTCCCTTTTGCATGGGTGCTATGCTGTTGCCATGGATATGGCTAGCTCTACAATTTTTTTCAGCCCTTCTTTAAAAATGTGGTGTTTTCTCCTACCTCAGAGGAACATGCAATTTCATAGATTCAATATAGTCACTTAACGGAATGAAAAATTACACTAAATTCCAGATCTCTAATATCATTTCAATCTCAATGTAACTATAAATGTATTAAAATCTCTAATAGTTGGAGACATCAACTATGTTTTTTAATACTACTGGAATGCTCACTGACATACAGAGAGCCAGAAATCCATTTTTTAAAATTCTATTTCAATGTAGGAGAAAAAAATCATAAAATTCTTGAAAAAATAATAATAAACAAATTTGTAGACTGGAGACACCTGATCTTCATTGTCTTTATCATTTTCTTCTGGTTGACGAAGAATGAAATTAAGTGGGATGCTAAATATCCACTGCCGAAATTAAAACCACAGGGTATATTTAAGACCACATGCATAAGAGAAAATGAATCTTTATCCTAGCTGAAAAATGAGTCAGAGTTCAATTTAGATTTCAAACCAATTCACTGATAGTCCCCCATCAAATTTTCACACACTGAAATTAAGTTCCACAGCATTTCCATATGGCAGTGGTTAATTCCTTGAAAAGAAGGCATTACAATAGGGAACCATCAGCATTATGGTAAAAATGTGTGCTGCCCAAATGAATTGAGGTGGATGCAGAATTGGAGCAAGTAACATCAGTATGGTGGGGTCCTAGCATCTTCTAGACTATTGGCATTGCAGAAAAAAAAACCAAAAAAACAAAAAAACACTTCTTTTATATGACCATAGAGTTGACATACCAGTATCACTCAGATGCCAATTAATCTTCAAGGAATCAGGAAGAAATCTGTCATCATTCAGTGATAATATATTACAACTGCTAGATAAAATACTGAAAGCACAGGGGCAGACTACTTTTCTCCACATAAAAAGTACATACTAGAAACAATAGAGGTGATACAGAATATTGATTAAGAATATAGATTCTGTAGCCAGACTGCTGTCTTCACATCTTGCTGAGCCATTCAGTCACTGGGCAACCTTAGATGAATTTATTAATGTATTTATGCCTCAGTTTTCTCATCTGTATATGGGGCTAATAATAGTTACCAATCATATTAAATTTCTGTGAGGATTAAATTACATTATACATTATAAATATAAAGCATGTAGAATAGTGCCTGGCATCTACTAAATCTCACAGAGTATTATACTGCATGACACACTGGAGGAACTATTTAACAACTGGTTAACATTAGAGGAAAAAATATTAGAGGCAAAGGGGCTTTCTGCTTGAACTTTCTATTTTTCATGTTGCAAAGCATACCATTTAGTAATTATTGAGCGTTTACGAATGAGGTGTAGTATTGTCTCTTCCATTTTAGTAATATAATCCAATTAATCAAAGTGTTAACTGAAAGAACTGATTTTTAGGGAAACAAAATTGCACTCTGAAGAGTGAACAAACTGTTATGAGTGAGAAGTAACCACGTGACACCATATTTTTACCCAATTAGCAAGTTTTACAATCTGAAAAACAAAACAAACACAAGAACAAAAGGATTTCAATCAAGAGCTAATTTTTATTGATCTAATACACACACACACACACACACACACGTGCGCACACATGACCAGAAATATTTAAGGTAGCTGACCAACATACATGTAACATAAGTCAACAAAATATACCTAAAATACATGAGAAAATGAGACAAAGATGGAGTCAAATCAAATAACCAGAGATAGTGTAGGGGGAGGTAAGAAACTTTGTATTATGAATATCTGGTATCATTTGATCTTCACAAAAGGTCTATGCTACAAATACTACAGATAAGAACTTGAGGTCAATAAAGTGAAAGAATTTTTCTTTTGCAGAGCTAGTAAGCAATTTCTTCAAAGAATAAATAAGCTAAGGGAGCACAGGCTTTTTTTTTTTTTTTCATTTAGAATAGTAACGGTATCTTTCAAATAGATGTACTCTTTCTTCTAAACTGTATAATCTTTCAATGATTTCATTACATAGGAAAAAAATCAACACTCATTTACAAGGACTTACTGTGTTTAAAACAAAGGAAGGACTAAGTGAGACAAAGAAAATAAAGGAAAAAATGCATTCCAGACATCATTGTTAGCCCTGCTTTGCTGATGCTAACAAATCAAGGGCACATTATACCACATTAAGGATCGGGACTTTTGAATCTATACTCTAGACTAACAGTTTTTCACATAATTACACCATTTTTAACATGTTTGACAATTTTGCTTACCACAAACAATAATTTTTTCTTCTCCAAAGCAATCAGTGCAGGATTATTATTTGTGAAGCCTGGCACCTCTGCAGCTATACCTTAGGGATAGCTTAAAAGACAATTTAAGACCTGTATATAATTAAAGACACTGAATAAATAAATTTTTATTAGATGCCTGTAAGGCTATTAAAATAAGCTGTAGATATCTTTCCAACTTTATCCAGAAGGGATGATCAGTTTTCAACTATAAAAGGACAGCAACCAGCATCACAGGAGGCCTCATGCATTGACAAAATGTGGGTACCCCGAATGTTTCTTTGCTGGGGCCTTGCATGTTTAGTTTTTTATTTTTCTTAGAGCCAGTACTCACTATATTCTGTAAATGATCATAGTTTTTCTTCTTGTAAAATAACAGATTATAGAATATACTACCAAACCTCATCATTTCTCTCTATTAATATGAAATTTAATCATTGAAATTTAACTTATATACAGTACATATTTAATTTTTAAATTATCTTTTAATAAATAGTAATATTTAACATCTCTGGACAAAAGCTCAAAGTACATAAACTTTTTTTGCTTCTTTTCCATTACTATTAGTGTCTATCAGGGAGTTACGTGCTCTCCCTCTCTCCCTATATTTTGCAAAGAAGTTGCACAAAGTCCAACTCAGGTCAATAAAAACACTGAACACTACCATCATGTTGGACTCCCCACAACCTTGACCAAGATCCAAAATAAATGGAGAGAACTATAAATTAGCTTAAGAAAGATATCAAGAAAAATATGAATCTCTTAGTACATAATAATCATATAATCGTGCTATTAATCATAAATGCATGTTTAACTATTTGATTTGAAAATTAAATTTAGTTGTTATTTTACACATGTATTTTTATATTTACAAAACAAATGGCAAAGATAATTTTAGCCTAAATAGTCATAAATAGGTCCTGGAGTAATTTACTTTAGAAAAATAGAAACATTGATATTCTTTAATTATAGGTAAATAAAGACATCACTTTTTTTAATTTTAAAATTTTAAGTAAGTGAAGACAAAATACGTAAAAACATACTAGTTTGTGGACATAATAATATATTTTTATAACTCATTGTAATAGACATGAGCTAAACTATAGACAGTTTTACCATGTAGCAAACAAAATGATGTTTTGAGTCATATTTATGATATCAATGAGGGCATAAGGCATCCTATTCCCTAACATCTTGCTAATAAATTAAAATGGTTGAATAATAGCTAAACTTGATAAAAAATTAACAAGCATTTTTAAAATTTTGAAAAATTAAAAATTTTTCAACTCTGAAAAAAATTAAAAATCCAAGATTTTTTGTGTACACCAAATTACATGGGTAAACTCTATGTGTGTGCACGTGTGTGTGTGCATATGTAAGATAAGGAATACCTTATTTTATTGTAAAAACAGATCTTAAATAGTATAATTTTGAATCAATGACTATAGTAAATATAAACATTGGATATTTGGAAATAATTTGAACATTCAGCATAATGTGAGAGATAAAACCTAAACGATGACAATTTTTATTATGTTGAGATACCAATTGGTATTCTTTCAAAAAAATAATGCTCAAATGGTAAAACCAACAGCAAACCAATGTTTTTTTCATATATACACAAATTAAGTCATTCCTCTAAATTATAATCACAAATATTAAAATAAATCTCTAAGAGTGGTTTGAATCAATGCTTAATAGTTTAGTATTTAAACTATTTGATAAAATTCAGTTTGGTCTGGGGCTGAGCGTGATTGCTTAAAGTCTCTTTAAAATTTTTGGTTTTCTTTATTCAGTACATTACCTGTGTAAGTCATTCAATTTCTCTTGGCTTAATTTTTCTAATATCTAAAAAAAGGGCTTTTTGATGATCTCTAAAGTCTTTTCCAACTGGAAAATTATATGATCTGAGACATGAAAAGACAATAATTATTAGATGTGCTTTAGATATCTAAATAAAAAGACTAATGATCTCAAAATAGTATTACAAAATTCTAATAGTGACATATGTTGAAAGTTTTGGGTAGAAATTTGAGTGATTATTCATAACCCAAAATAGTTTTATACTTAGAAAATTATTTTAATGTGGCTTTCTAAAAAGCTATCTTAGTGCATTTAATACATGATTTAATTTATAGCATTTTAATAAGCATACTCCTTTTTAGAATCATAAATCAAGCTTTCTTTACTCTTAAAAAAAAAAAAAAAACAGAGACCAAGAAGGCTTAACAGGTGGCCAAAAGTCACAAGACAGTTAACAATAATTTATCGTATATTTCAAAATAGCTGAGAGAGAAGAATTGGACTGTTCCCAACATAAAGAAAAGATAAATGTTTCAACTGATGGATATCCTAATTACCCTGATTTGATCATTACACATGGTATACATATATCAAAATATCACATCCACCCCAAAATATGTACAGCTATTACAATGAAAAAAGGAGAAAAAATGGTATCAATATATTATGAAACAATATTTTGAACACACACAAAAATGTATATTCCTTTGAACAGTAATTGTGTGAAGAATGATGAAGTTGAGTGGAAGTTAAATGATCTTATATAGGAAATGCCATCTTTGTGCAAAGGAACTAAACTTTGAGCTAGATACATGCAGGAAGTAACTCTCCCAAGAAATTTAAAACACCTCTCTCATAACTCAGCAGACAAAAGGCATCTGATTGTGGCAAAGAGAACTCATACGCCATCAAGAACACAGACAGTGCATCAACTGATGCAGAGAGAGCTTCCACCTTATGCAGTTTTGTTGTGGGTGTTTTTCTCAAGCGAAGCAGGATGACAACTATTAGAAGCATTTACAAGTGAGGATCAGAGCCTTCTGTGAAATCAAATGGTAAGAGACTTCTATTAAAAGTCCATACTTTGAGCAAATGCATAATCCAATTTTCATTATTATTAAGTGACAGTAAGTTTTCTTATTAGGAAAAAAAGGAATAGGCTAAGTTCAGCATGTAACACATAGCAGTGGATGCAGATAAAACAGAAACTATCCCCTTAGTCATTTATTTCAGGTCATTATAAGCTCCTTAAATTAAGAGCGAATCTTACAAGGACCCGAGGAATTTCCTTTTTTACTTCTCATAATATTTTATCTATCATACTCATTGTAATGGATGTTTCACTTAACCTTTTATCTTCTTAAAATTCAGAATTAAAAACAAAAATGCTATAGGTAGTAATACATATTGCCACCCAGACTCCATGGCTTCTACCTGCATCTTAGTGGTAAGTTTCTTAGATATACAATGAGTAAAACCAGATATACAACATCAGTGTCTGAATTCTGTATTCTGCTCGTAGTGTATATATACATGTGTGTGTGTGCATACACACCCACACACATATGTATATATACACACACAAATATATAAATACAAACACAATATTCAGATATATACATTTGTATTATATTTATATATGTATTTGTATAGTAAATATTTGATGCATGCATTTATCAAATACATATCCTATCAGTTTATCCCCACATACTATTAATAGCATTTTCATGAAGGATAAATCCAATAATACTTACTTACCGAAATGAAACAAAACTTTTTTATGCAGAAACATGCTAAATGTGCTCTGAACCACTTATTCAGAATTATTTAATTTATATTAAATTCTTGTTTTTAACAGATGTAAGAAACTTAATAAATACAACTTTATACAATAGTGTGCCTACATTCCTTTGTATGTTCTTACATAATACAATTACATATTTAATTATATATTCATCAGACACCATTTTTTTAAGCTCAATGTGCAACTTCCTCATACTTTTGGATTATAATCAAAGTCCAGGCCACTTCACAACAGACACCATGTGGGAATAATGAGAGGACAGGAAGGAGAGAGAACTGAACATTTATTAATTTGTAATATCCCCAACTCCAATGTAGCTGAATAAGGGAAAAAGAAAAAAAACTGTTATTCAATATGATTCCCTTTCTGGCATCAAAGGTGACTCCTTTTCTCTCACTCTTCCTTATTTATGCAGATAGTCAAGGCAAAAAGTAAATGAAAAGAGATCCCAGGCATGGCATGGCACTAATCAGCAACCCTTTTTTCTCTCAACAAGATGAACATGGATAATAGTTGGATCTTATTTTTGTTCAAAGCTTTACATACTAACTCTACTTAATCACAAGGTGCAATGTATAGTAACAACACACATATTACAAGGGCAATAAAAATGTTAGGTACACTTTTTTTTAGCACATACAAATTTGTCTAAAAGTTTCGTTAGTTCCATGAAATTCTATGGTTTCATGAATATGATTCTAGGTCCTCCTTACAGATTCTAAGCATCACAACTCAGACACAAAACTAAATGGTATAAACTTAAGCTTATAAACAATATCAAACTTAATATAATCTTAAGAACATCCTTTCTGATCCCACAGATTCTGTTAAGGAAAAAATCATGTTAAGGAAAAAACTATCTTGGGTTCATTGTCCTGATATGCATTTAAAGCTCTAGCGATGCACTCTACACTGTCAAGGCCGCCTATTCTTTGGGTCAGAGATTGGGGTACTCCTATACAACCTTCTTGCTAACTCATTTATTCTCTTATAAGGTGGCTATAAATTGTACATAAATATGTTTCAGATATGGTATATTAACACTTTCCATTGTAGCCACCTGTTTACATTTGTAACCACATTTCTGAATCTGTACATGATTCATTCTTAGTTGTACTTTATATTTAACCATATATTTATGAAGAGCCAGGCCTACTCTCTTCCCTTGACTCTATCCCCTCAAAAGTCACGTACTAAAAATGTGCTTGTATAACAGAACAACTCCAAGATAAGATTTGTGCTACTCTCATCTCAAGCTTGACATCCGGTCTCAAAAGTCACCTGTTTTCACAAAATTTTTGCAATAGCCATGTTATTCCTCATTCATTATGTATTCAATAAATATGTGTTGAACACATCACAGTGATGAAAAATAAGGAATCTACAGCCAGACTTAATGAGTTAGAATCCTGAATCTGCTACTTACTTGCTGTGTAATCTTTGCATGTTGCCTAATTTCTCCATTCCTCCATTTCTCATTTATAAAATGGAGATATTAATGTATGTACTCACCTCAGGGTGCTCCTGTACACATTAGGAAAATTAATAATGTAAAATCCTCATAATTGTAACTGGAACATAATGAGAGTTTAATAAGCATTAGTTATAATTCGACATGAGAGAGAAGTAGTAGGAATTGGGATACACATAGCTCTTAAAATAGGGTCATGTTCTGTGCTTTGAGGAGTTTAAAATCCAGTGATGGGGATAGATATTAATGAAATAAGAATACAAGACACTGAGCTGGAAAATAATAATATCAAACATGAAATTATTTTGTCATGAAATAAGCAGTCAGAAGTATATGCTATTCGTTACTGATAATAGCTTCCACTTCAACAGGAATTATTAAGATTCCCAAACACAGAATTACGACTGCTTGCTGAGAGTATCCAATGCAGACAAATCCCCACTACCTTGAACCTATCCCTGAATTACCTAACAGAAACTCATATCCTATAATAACTGTTTTCGAACACTCTCTTATTGAAGAGCCCATGATTCCTTATTTGGCTTCTTTCCCCCGGTGTTCTTTGTCAAAGATCAGTTGGCTGGAGGTAGATGGATTTAAATATGAGTTGTCTATTCTGGTCCATTGGTCTATGTCTCTATTTTTGGTCTATGTCTCTAATATCATGCTGTTATGGTTAATATAGCCTTGTAGTATACTTTGAAGTCTGGTAATGTGATGCTTCCAGATTTGTTCTTTTTGCTTAAGATGGCTTTGGCTATTCAGGCTCTTTTCTAGTTCCAAACAAAGCGTAGAATTAACTTTTCTCAATGTGTGAAATATTTCGTTGGTATTTTTATGGAGATTGCATTGAATCTGGAGATCACTTTGGGTAGCATGGATATTTTAACAATATTAATTATACTGATCCATGAACATGATATGTTCCAAGCTGCCGTGAACTGGTGGAGCACATGAACATTTATCAGTTAAGTTTGCCATCTTATATGAGCATTGTTCATGGCTTTTCATATCAATTACAACATCAAAATCAAAGATCACTGAACACAGATTACCATATCACATATAATACAATGAAAAAACTGTAATATGAGAATTATCAAAATGTGACACAGAGACATGAAGTGGTGTTGAAAAAATGGTGCTGATAGACTTACTAGATTCAAGGTTGCTATAAACCTTCAATTTGAAAAACAAATGCATTATCCGTGAAGAAAAACAAAAATAAAACACAATAAAACAAGTATGCATGCACTTATTTTTAAAGCCTGGTGTTTATTACATAAACATATTTTTATATTTGATATCTAAAAAGAATCTATGAACAAATGTTTCATATTACTATTTCTGATCAAGATTTTTTCATTGGTGAATGTTTTGTTTGGAAAAAAGTTTTCTTTGTTAGAAGAAGGGAAAGAAATTTATTCCCTGCCTCTTATGGTGAAAATATTCCCCTTATTTGTGAAATAAGATCGTTGGCCTACCTCCTTCAGGGCCCCTTGATTCTATATGGTTCTACATAAGAATACAAAACTTTATAGGATCCTAAAGATACTCCAACATCTGAAATTGCTTTTAACATTTGCTATACCATATGCTTTGAATACATTAGTTTCTGCAACACATTAGCTAAATACGTACTAAAGCTTGTGTGTAGTGAGATATAAAAATTTTTATGACTATAACCCTGCAGCTTAAGCATGTTACAGGTACATGGTTCAGTCTGCAATGTTTGAAGTAATTAAGACAGCCTTATAAACAATCAGGTGTCCTTTGGCCCACAGAATCTGATTGAAAATTTTTGAAAAATTATAAATATTGAAGGAGTAGGTGGTTTGTATTTGCTTTGTTATAATGTTTAACAATAGGATTGGATATGATCTCAGATTATTCACCTTTCTATGTCTTTTTCAACAGCTACAGACTCCCTCCTTGAAAATTAGAACCATTAGTCAATCATTAGGAGATTCTCTGTAAGAAGAACACTTATGATGAGTAAATTTTTTTCTTTACACTAACAGAAAATCCATTATTAGTTCAAAAGATGGAACTCTGCAACCAGGAAACATCATATTTTCATTATTATTTGCTACATTTTTATGAGCTATATTATTGGTTCATTATTCAATTAGGAAAATCTGATAAAATTGGGTCAAATTTTTAGGGAAATTAAGGTAAGACTTATTTAATCAGCAGAATTAAAATAAGGGGATGAACTAGGACCTGACACGGTCTTTTAAAACCCCATAATGTAATTTTTATTTATGTATGTATGTATTTTTTACAATTTACTCATTCATTTAAACATGCCTTTAATACCACCATAAATCTGTACCTACATAAGTCTAATTTCTACTGAATGATCAAAGGCTTAGGAATTGCTCACATTATACGTGTCTTGACTTTATTATACTTCTTGATTTTTACTTTAGGTCATATTAGACATCCTTTACCTTTCGGGCGCACTCTGTTATACAAAATCATACTAGACACACTAAATCATGGACTCTGAGTAGGATGGGACCTTAGAAGTCATCTAATACAACCTCCAACCAAATGCAATAGTCTTTTACGCAATGCCTCTTCACAGGTTTAGAATTAGATTATAAACTCTTCATGAGTTCAGGTTTCCCATAAACCAAGGAACTTAAAATTAATCCACAGTGAATATAAAACTAAGCTGTAGGCAAGTAATAAATAAAAGTGAATAATATAATTCACAGCACAGTATACTTATTAAGACCTTAAATATTTTGTTATTGTATTTTTGGATCATTAGTGCCAATATTACAGCATGAGACATCAGAGGGGAGTCAGCAATAAAAATCCTATTTTATTAAGAAAAGTCCATAACATTTGGAAAGTCTCAGTCATAAGACTCTCCAAACCCTCACCTGTTTCGTTCCCTACCTCCTAACCATTTTCAAGTAGACACAAGGCCCCTGTCATAATGGATCATCACATTCAGGACCACAGCACTGGACTGCTGGGCTACCCTCTTAGAAAAGACTATTATAACTTATCTCATCATGTTCTACTACGTGACAACCGGAAGACATGCCTCCCTGGATATCGCATTGCCCAGACTCTCAGGCGCATACTATTTGATTCAGCCTAAAGTTCTCAAGACCCCACCCTTTCTCATGTTCCAACCCTTTCCACTTCTGAGTTTCCTTCCAGGCTATTATCCTCCTCCCTCTTATAAAACCCAATATAACTTTGAGCTCACAATATCTGATTATATCACCCTCTCCATCACCTCTTGCTGTCAGCTAGCACTCCTGGTCAGTGGGGACCACCATGCTATGTTTTTCATTGTAACAATTCATTTGGAAGCATGAAGAAATTTGTAAGGAGACAAGTTAGACAGCTGCAGTCCAACATCAGATAAGAGTAGCTTAAATAATGGTGCTAGAAGTTAAAATACTTCGAGCAGACAGATTTGTCACTTGCCATCTTCCAACCTATTCTCCATAAAGAAGCAAATTTTAAAAATCACATCATGTCATTTCTCTGCTTAAATCCTTAAATGACTTCCAAATGCACTTACATGAAAATGACAAGCCTTTACCATAACTTATATGCCCTAACTGATCAGAGCTACACATCTCCCTTTAACCACATTGTGTTCTTCCTGCCCAATGTCCACTATATGCTGCCATACTGGTGTTTTAATCACCCCCTTCACTGGTTCTTTCTCTCCTAAAGCAATGCTCTTTCTCTCTGCTAGGACCCTGCTCCTTCCTCCCATTCTTTACATGACAAGCTGCTTCTGATTCTTAAACATTCAATTTAAATATAACTCACTTTGCTAACTATTCTATCAAAATTAGACCATCCCCAAATCATTCTCAACATCAGTTTCTGGATTGTTTCCTTCCTGGTACTTAACATTTTACAATTTTATTTGTGTACATGCAAATTATTTCATCACTGTTCTCTCTCCCATTACAAAGTAAGACTCAACTAACACGTGTAGCAAGAATAATAGGATTAAAAATTCACCATTTGCCAACCATTATATTAACCAATTCAGGCAAAAATCATCAGTGGAGGCTAAAACTAATGGATAAAAATCTGAAGAGTAATAGCATAATTACACAGGGCCAATAGTGCATAACCTGAATCTAATCAGGAGGAAGGAAATATCAGACAAACTCAAATTAAGGGACATTCTACAAAATTACTGGCAAAATGTGAATGTCACGAACTACAGGGAAAAATTCAAGAATGGTTCCAGATTAAAGGACTATGACAACTAAATGTTTCCCAGGATCTTAGATTTATTTTGCTACAAAAGACATTATTAGATAAATGGTTTGCAAATATTTTTCCCAATCTGTAGGCTGCTGTTTCATCTTGTTGACTGTTTCTTTTGTTGTGCAGAACCTTTTTAGTTTTATGTAACCCCATGCATTAATATTTATTTTTGCTTTTGTAAGCTAAGTTTTTGGTGCAATGTCAAAAAAACATTGCTAAGGCCAATGTCCAAGAGTTTTCCCTCCATGTTGTCCTCTCACAGTTTTATAGTTTAATGTCTTACATTTAGGTTTTTTATCAATTTTGAGTTGATTTTTGTACATGCTTAGATTTCTTATGTGGATTATAAAGTAAATTTTTACGTGATTTTAAATAATAAAGTCAAAACATTTTTGAACAATAGCTACATTTTCAGAAACTACTAATTCCCAAAGTGATGGATAATAATAGTAGTTAACATGTTTTGAGTACCTAAGATATGGCAGACACACTGCTAAGCTCTTTAGGTGGTTTGTTTATCTCATTCATTTCTCACAACTCTTTTAAATAAGCCCTATTGTCAGGCCTATTTTTGCAGAGTACAAAACTGAAGCTTAGATAAATTTTTTGGTTTGCCAAATATTTTCCAACTAGTACTGGAACTTAGGAAATTAGAGACTGTACACCATTCTATCTGTTCCCAAGGAGTTGAAATAAGGCATGCAATGTGGTGCAGCAAAAAGCACGCAGGACTTAGATGTGCAAGATTGGCCCTTAGATGGCTGCTTGACTGTGGGGACATGAATGCAACATTTCTGAGCCTGTTTCCTAAACTGTAAAAAGTAAAATACTATTTTATTGATATGGTAACCAACTTTTTAAATGAGATAATATGAAAACATCACAGTGTCTACAAAAGCAAAAGATAAGGGAGGTCAACAGTAATAATAAAACTTCATGTAGATGAAGTGCTGTACATTTAATCCTTACAGAAATTCTTTGAAATAGATACTTACATTATTCTAATTTTTCTGATGAGGAAAAAACTCTTGAAAGGGGATTTAACAAAGAGAGCAATGCTGGTGAGCAGCAGAGTTGTGATTACAACATAGATCTGGCTGATGCCAGAATCAGTTCTCGTGAATGTTACTTTATGCTGATTATTTCTTTTTATTAATATTAATTTTATTAACTAATCATAATTGTATTGCATCGATGGAGTACAATGTGATGTTTTGATATATGTATACAATGTGGAATGATTAAATCAAGCTAATTAACATAACCATCACCTCATTTACTTAATACTTTTTGTGGTGAGACATTTGGAATTTATTCTCTCAGTTATTTTAAAATATACAGTATGTTACTATTGACTATAGTCACCCTGCTGTGCAATAGATCTCAAAACTTATTCCTCCTGTCTAGCTGAAATTTTGTACCCTTTGACCAGCAAATCCCCATTCCCTCATTACACCCCCAGTCTCTATCAACCATCATTCTACTCTCTAATTCTATAAATTCAACTTTTTCTTAGATTCCACACATAAGTGAGATCATATATTTGTACCTCTGTGTCTGGCTTATTTCACTTAGCATAATATCCTCTAGATTCATCCATGTTGTCCCAATTGACAGAATTTCATTCTTTTTTTTTTTTAGGCTAAATAGTATTCCCTTGTGTATAAATACCCCATTTTTCTCATCTATTCATCCATTGATGGACACATGATAAATTCCATATCTTGGCTATTGTGAATAATGCTCCCGTGAACATGGGAGTGCAGTATAAAAGGGTCTCTTTTTCTCCACATTCTCTGTGCTGCTTATTTCTGCTGGGAAAGTTACCTCTACAACCACTAGTCTTAAAAGTTCATGAAGGGATGGTGGTGTGGAACAGGGTAGTAGGTGACAGGCCAGTTTGGGTACAGACTTGAGTATCAGTTTAAAAATACATTCTATACATCACTGGTTTTAACAGGGTTTCCAAAAGGTGTCTCACTCACAGGGCTGATGCATATTTAGGACAGGATAGAAAATCTTGATAGGTGAGTAGAGATAGCCTACTACAGAAATTCACAGGAAAGAAAAAGAAATGTTTTCCCTTTTTTTTTGGAGCTCTGCTCTTCCCTCTGTTACTACTACAAAGATCAACTCTCTACTTCTGCCAAACAGAAGGAACAGATATCATCATTGAGGCTCTTTAACCATGGAGTTGTGGCTCACAGTGATCCATCCTTTAGAAACTATGCTATGCCTCTCCTCCACAATGGAAAAAATGTCTTTTAATTCCAGCTAATAATAATATCTATTCTTCCTGACTTACCATAACACTCCTTTTTTGTTACGTAATAATACTCCTCTTTATTTGATCTAATTATTTCACATAAATGAATTTGAAGGAAAGTTATCTACGTTATATGGAAAAGGACTATATGCTTTAAGAACATCAACAGAGGTAAACACTGACTTTATCAGTGAATTACAGCTATTTTCACACCTGTTCTAATAATGAACATAAAAACTTTAAGCTTACTCTATTTTGCACAACAGAATCATGCTTCTCTTGCTTTGTTATTTTTTCCTTCCTTCCTTCATTCTTTTAAACATACATTTAGCACTCTCTGACTTTTGCAGAGACTACAAAACAGAGTTAACAATGCTTAAGTGTGCTCATAAGGAAAATTATTTAAAAAAAATCTTACCTTGAGTGCAGAAATATGGTTTGATGATAGTAAGTCTTTTGCTCTTCTATAATTTGATATTTAGATGTACTATAATCAAAATTTGTATCAATTGTGTTCATTAATTTAATAAATATACAGGTACATGCATATACACATATCCATGTATTGAGAGTCAACGTCATGTCAAGCATAATGTTAAACATAGCCTTAAAAAGATGGACAGACCAAATCTCTGGTCTTGAAAAAATTATGGTATCATGTTGCTTTTGTATGTGTAAATGAATACAATTACAAAATGTTAAATATTGGGGTATACTACTTAATTTCTCTTTGCCTCAGCTTGCTCAGCTATAAAATGGCAGTAAGACTACTTACCTCAGAGGTTTGTTGTGAGTAGTAAATGCATTAATACACAGAAAGTCTTGAATAGTTCTGGGTTATACATAACATTACTCATTTCTGAGAGGAAGTGGAAGGATTCTGGTATGTTGGGGAGAGGAGGTTATGGAGCAATGAGTTGAGATTAAAATAAAATATCTAGTGAATCCCTTTCTTATTTTCCAGTAGCCTAAGTAAGACCTTAAGGAATCCTATAGGTTTACAAAATGTATGAAAGAAGAGAGTTTGAGAGAAGATCTCTACATGTTTCCCTCTGCCATCATAGAACCACAGAAGATTCCTAGTGGTGCATGAAAGAATAGAAAAGATATAAGTGGGAATTTAGAAAGTCACTGGGCCCAGAAAAAGACTCTGAATCATTTCTCAGCTGTGGAATGATGAATAGCGAATTTAGACAGAAAACACCTTTTCATCCATGTTCAAATGCACGGACAGAGCAGAATGGTTCCAATCCCCATGTGAGGCTGGAAGTAGCAGCTAAACCTGGAAGGATCAGAGAGGAAAGCAAGATAGCTCAAAAGTACATGAGCTACAGTGAGAGTTGACATAAAAGGAGACAGGGCCACAGACATCTCCACAGACCGCTGTGAGGCTAGATGACCTTGAGGGCTAGCTGAAAACCCACATAATACATTGGTCCTAGGTAAGTTCTCAGGGAGTGAGAATCAATCCTGGGGACAGGTTAGTTGGAAAAACTTACTTGACTGAGATTAGATATCTACTGCTTCCATGAAATTGCAACTCAAAATAGGAGGTAGATTAATGTACAAATAAATAAATAAAAGTACAACTGCTATACTACTCAGTTGTGATCTAAGATTTGTATCTGCTAAGTATAAGATAAAACACCTTGAGATTACCTTGTGATATAGTGCCTTATTATTTCTCTCATCACATTTCCTACTACTCACTCTCTTATCTTCTTTGCACCAGCCACACCGGCCTCCTTGCCAATCTTCAAATACACCAACACTCTCTTACCTCCTCTCTTCCTCTAGGGCTTCATAATTGCTGTTCTGCTGTCTGTAGTGCTCTTGCCACAGGTATCCACAAACACATCTTCATTCTTTCAGGCTTTACTCATAAACCACCTCTCCATGAGGTCCTACCTATGTGGTTATACTAATTAAAGAGTATCAACAGTTTCCACATCATTTCATATCCTCTAACTTATTATCGTTTAACACAGTATATATTTTACTTTCTTATATTGTGTCTGTCTCAACCACTGAAAGATGGTAGGAATTTGTATCTTCTTTTGTACTGCTACATCCTCAGGTTTCTAGAAAAACCCCGAAATCATATTAGACACTCAATAAACATTTTTGAGTAAACATATACATCTGTTCTTTAATAAATATAAGTTATAACATGAATATACTAATGTGTAATAAATAAAGATTAACTGTAACTATTTATAAGGAAACTGCGGCAACACTCCCTTGTAGATATGTTTTTCCAGCCCTTCCACCGATTATATAACCCTCCGACTTAAGCATGAGTGAAGTATCTCATTCAGAAAAGGAAAATAATCATGTTGATTTAACTACAAAAAACTTAAAAAAAAGGAGCAGCCTTACTAAATACAAATATATTAAATAAAATAGTCCCATATTCCCTGCTAATGCACTATCTAATGTAGGCCAACTCAGCCTATTTTAGGGGTCCTGCTGAAAACCATATTTGACTCTATTTTATTTATCTTTTTATCTTGACCTGATCAGATCTTCAAATATGCTTTTGGAGCTATATTGGGTATAGATGATCTAAAATATAAACACTATTTGAATATAAATAGTAATTATTACTATCAAAATTGTGATCATTTGGGGTAAGATAGAGTAAGTAATATACAAGTGGGAAATGTCATCTTTATTAGAAAGTAAAAATTTGTTAAATTTAATTCCAGACATAGGAATTAATAAAAATTTATATTAAATGTATGATTACAGGGTTTCAAATAATTTTTTGTTAAAAAAATAGCATGGGCAATAAAAACTAAACTGAACTCTTCCACCTTATGATATTTTAGAAACGTAGCATATTGTATTCAATTCAGTATAAAACTGAAAATCAAA
>RJWJ010014785.1:0-37517 GCA_004363605.1 Indri indri | reverse complement strand
AAACAATCCGCCCGCCTCGGCCTCCCAGAGTGCTAGGATTACAGGCGTGAGCCACCGCGCCTGGCCTAAATGTACTTTTGACTTATAATATTTTTAACTTATGATGGATTTATTGGGACATAACCCCATGGTAAATTGAGGAGCATCTTTATTATCTATAAGCTGCAGTCTTCAACCCAGGCCTCTCTCTTAACTCAAAACCCTCAGATCCAAGTATGTACTAGATATCTCTATTTGGATTATCTAGAGACACTGTGAATTCCTCATGTCTCAGACTGAACTCTCCCTCCCAATTCTGTGATTTCCCATTCCATTAATGACATCAATATATACCCAGCCCCTCAAGCCAGAGATTTATGGGTCATTCTGAGGTCCATCCACCTCTTCCTCACCCAACTCCTATAATTCCAGATCTTAAAGGTAAGCAGTGCAAAGGAGAAACAGTGAACTACTTTGTCAATAAAAGAAACAAGATTGCTCAATGAGACCATATCATAGATTGGCCCTCGACATCCATTCTCCCATAGAGGTTCCACCTGAAATTTCTGAAATGCAAATCCGATCATATCCCTTTTCTTTAATGGCTCCCTATAGATTTCAGAATAATGGTAAAAAACAAGTTTAGTACACAGGTCCTTACCAATTTTGCCAGCCTCATTTCCTGCCTCTCCCCCACATGCCCTCTACGCCCTCCATGCTGAACTGTTCGCACTTTCCTGAATGTGTTACACTGTTTCTTTCTGTACTTTCATTCGTGCTGTTCCCTCTGACTGGAATTAGTGCACATTCCTAATCTTTTTTTCCCTTATCTACTTGGCTCTTAACTTTTCCTTCAAGACTTAACTCAAACATAAGCTCCTCCAGGAAGCTTCCTTTGACTCTTCTTTTCTGCACCTCCAGTATTCTACATGTATCCTTATCATAGCACCTATAATATTGATTTATGAATATTAACATACTTGTATGATTCTTCCGTCAGGCAGTAAAGTCCCAAGGGCCAACCAAACATGACTGATTGATATTTATTTCTGTATCCCTAATGCTTGATGTATTTTAGAACATTGTAGATGCTTAATTAATATTTGATAAATAAAACAATGAAGAAACAAATAAATGGAACGTTAATTAGGGAATAGAAGAGACTAAGAATCCAAGTTGCTGTAATTTCTTTTTCACATTAACCTCAAACTTATATTTTAATCAGAGGCTTTGGTTCCATTTATGTGCCTATGGGAGGTAATTGAGAGTTTATAAGAATTCATACCTCACCTTTGTGTTACTTTATCATTAGTAAGTTAGACTATACTTTGCATAAAAGAAATGCTGCCTGCCTAGATGCTGATGGGTCCTGTTAGGATAACTAAACTGCATTATGTCACCAAGTGTTTCTCTTTTGTTTGCCAAACCTCTGCTTGTCTTACATAGAATGATTATGCAAACTGTGCCCTGGCCACAATGCCTCTGGGACTCTATCTTCTGCAACAGTTCTGCCTGCCTTGCCTCATCTTGCTCATACTTGCTGCTGTTTTTACAACCGCTACTTTAGTAGAATGAGCCAACCAGCCTCCTCGAGCAAGGTGAGAAAAGTTTCCCAGAAGAGCAAAATAATTATTAAATCACAAGCTTCGCAGATTAAAATTGCTTCTAAACTCACTCAAAGCCTCCTTTTTTGCCTGAAACACATTTAAATCGTTGTGCTTCTGTTCCCTTTGCTACACACTCTCACCGTACCCCACCTCCAAAATCAACACCTTCTTGCCAATGAATAGGCTGATTCAGACCTCTCCTTTCCTTTTCAATGGATGGGTCAGGAGGTACACTCTGCTCCCTTCCTGCCTGTTGTGAGGCTGACGTGCTCTGCCCAATTATGCTACAGTACCTTCCATCATCTCCCCTGGATGAAAATGTGGGGCAGGGAAGTTTATCACTATTATGCAGCCTGCAAGGCCTACAATTCAGGAGCCCTAGACCATTCCTCTGAGCTGTTCTTTACAACACAGGTGAGCCTCACAGGCCCACAGTTGGCACAAGCTACATGGCACACACTGAAAAAAATTTAGTCTATAGGGGGCTGGAGGGGATAGGCGGAGGTTGGTTAATGGATACAAAGGTACAGCTAGATATGAGGAATACGTCCTAGTGTTCTATAGAACTATAGGGTGAATATAATAAACAACAATTTGTTGTGTATTTTCAAATAGCTGGAAGAGTGGGTTCTGAATATTATCAAAACAAAGAAATGATAAATGTTTAACGTAATGAATATGCTAAATATCCTGATTTAATCATTGCACATCGTATGCATGTATCAAAATACACTGTACCCCATAAAAATGCACAATTATTATATGTGAATTAAAAATGATAATAATGAAGGCAATTTTTTTTTTAAATTGTCTAGTGATTCGACCATTCAAAATGTTCTATCTTATCATTTCTGCATTACCTTTGATGTGGCCTGCCTTCCTATACTTACTTATGTGCTCCTAACTGTAATGCGACTTATTTTTAGAAGGTGTTATTCTATGTGAAAAAGGGCGGGGCGGGGCGGGGGGGGAACAGGGCAGAGCAAGATAGCCAAATAAAAACTTCCAGCAATGGTCCCACCACACAAATCACAAATTCAACAACTATCCACACAAGCAAGCTCCTTCCGAAGAACCAAAAATTGGGTTAGCAATCATACTACCTGGTTTTAACATTATATCAAGGAAAGAGGCACTGAAGAGGGCAGAAAAGACAAGATTGCATTGCCTGTGCCACCCCTTCCCAGACCCTGGCAGTGCTGCACCAGTGCGCCCAGTGGAGAGAGAATCTGTGTGCCTAGGGGAAGGAAAATGAAGAGATCATGGGACTTTGCACTGAAACTCAGGGCCACCATTGCACAGGGGAACACAGCACAGGGCAGAATTATGCCAGTGCACACGGAGGGGGCATTTAGAACAGCCCAGCCAGAGGGAAATCTTAGTTCCAGCTAGCCCCACCACCAACTGATAAAAAGCAGCCTGGGGCCTGAACTAAGTTAGTAAGGCAGTGAGGGCACAAAGGCTGTAGTCCTTGGGTAATTCCTGAGGCTCTTTTGGCCCAGAGACAGTGGACTTGGGGTGCATGTGACCCAGTGAGACACCAGCAACAGTGGTCAAGCCTGTGGCACCCACTGCTGGGTATATATCCAAAGGATAGCAATTCAGTATATAGAAAAGCTATCTGCACTCCAATGTTTACTGCAGCAATATTCACAATAGCTGAGATATGGAATCAACCTGAATGTCCATCAACAGATGAATGGTAAACAAATTGCAATACATATACACTATGGAATATTATATAGCCCCAACAAAAGAATGAAATCCTGCCATTTGTAACAACATGGGTTGAACTGGAGAACACTTTGTTAAGTGAAATAAGCCAAGCACAGAAAGATAAATCTCGCATGTTCTCACTCATATGTGAGAGCTAAATATTAAAAGCAACCGATCTCATGGAGACAGAGAGTAGAATGACATTTACCAGAGGCTGGGAAGGGTAGTGGGAGATGAGGTCATAAAGTGGGTATGGTTAATGGTTTCAAAAATGTAGTTGGATAGTTGGATAGAATGAACAATATTTGATAGAACAACAAAGTGACTATAATCAACAATAAGTTAGAATATACTTGTAAATAACTAAAAGAGTGGGATTGCAATATTCCTTACACAAAGAAACGATAAATGTCTGAGGTGATGAATACCCCAATTATCCTGATTTGATTAATTCACATTATATGCTTGTATCAAAACCTCATAGGTACCCTATAAATATATACAACCATTATGTACCCATGGTAACAAAAAATAAAAAAGTTAAGCATCCTGTTGACAAAGTAGTAATATCTACTATTTCCATAAATCGGGTGAACACTTTTGCCAGTACTTTTTAAAGCCAGTACATTCATTCACCTGACTCCTCTTCGCAATCTTCGGTAAGAATAAATTGTGTTGATGTTCTTTTATTCTGTATTGTTTAATGCCCTCAAGATTTCAAGAATAGCATCGAGCAAAAATTCCCTGTTGGACATATCTTTTTTTTCTTTCAAAACACTAACAGGATACAAATATAATATTGTGGTACATGGCTTGAGTCAGGGCTATAAATGTGGCCATTACCGGAATAGTGTTCATTGTACCCATTAGCTATGTTTTTGTCCCTCGCCTCCTCCTCTCCCCTGCTTGATTGCCAATGACTTTTACTTCCCTCTGTGTACTTGTATGCTCATCAGTTACTTCAAATTTATTAGAGAGTACATGTGGTATCTGTTTTTCCATTCTTGAGATACTTCACTTAGGATAATGGTCTCCATTCCTTCCAAATTGCTGAAAAAGACATTAGTTCATCCTTTTTTATGGCTGAGTAGTACTCTATGGTATACATATACCACATTTTGTTAATCCACTCATGAACTGATGGGCACTTCGGTTTATTCCAGATTTTTGCTATTGTGAATTGTGCTGCAATAAACATTCAAGTGCAGCCGTCTTCCTGATATTATAAAATGACTTCTTTTCCTTTGGGTAGATATGCAGTAGTGGGATTGCTGGATTAAATGATAGGTCTACTTTTAGTTCTTTAAGAAACCTCCATACTGTTTTCATAGGGGTTGTACTAATTTGCAGCCCCACCAACAGTGTATAAGTGTTCCTTTCTTTCTGCATCTGTACCAGCCTCTATTGTTTTTGGACTTTTTGATAAAAGCCATTCTAACAGGAGTAAGGTGATATCTCATGGTTTTAATTTGAAATTTCCTTGATAATTAGAGATGAACATTTTTTCTTATGTTTATTGGTCATTTGTCTATTTTCTTTTGAAAAGCTTCTGTTCATATGTTTTGCCCACTTTTTATTATTTTTCTTTTTTATTTCAGCATATGATGGGGGTACAAATGTTTAGGTTACGTATATTGCCCTTGCCCCACCCAAGTCAGAGCTCTGCCCACTTTTTAACAGGATTGTTTGTGTTTTTCTTGCTGAATTGAGTTCTTTGTAGATTCTGTATATTAGCCCCTTATCAGATGTATAGCTTGCTAATATTTAACACCATTCTGTAGGTTGTCTGTTTGCTCTGCTGATTATTTCCTTAGATGTAGAGAAGCTTTTTAATTTAATCAAGTCCCATTTATTTATTTTTCTTGTGGCCGTGATTGGCTTTGGTTATAAATTCTTTGCCTAGGCCAGTATCTAGAAGAGTTTCCCCTACATTTTCTTCTAGAATTCTTATGTTTTCATGCCTGAAATTTAAGTCTTGCATCATCCTGAATTAATTTCTGTGAGTGGCAAGAGATAGGGCTCCTGTTTCAGTCTTCTGCATGTGGTTATCCAATTTTCCCAGCACCATTTATTGAATAGGGCTTCTTTTCCCCAGTGTACATTGTTGTCTACTTTGTCAAATATCAGTAGGCTGCAGGTAGATGGTTTTGTATCTGTGTTCTCTACTCTGTTCTGTTGGTCTATGTCTCTATTTTTGTACCAATACCTTGCTGTTTTGGTTACTATAGCGTCACAGTATAGTTTGAAGTCCGGTAATGTGATGCCTCCAGCTTTGTTCTTTTTGCTCAGGATTGCTTTGCCTATTTTATTTGGGCTCTTTCTGTTTCCAAATGAAGCACAGAATTATTTTCAATAGATCTGTGAAATATGACATTGGTATTTTGATGGGAATTGCATTGAATCTGTAAATCACTTTGGGTAGTATGGACATTTTAACAATGCTGATTCTACCTTATCCGTGAGTATGATATGTTTTTACATTTGTTTGTGTCATCTGCGATTTCTTTCCTCAATGTTTTCTAGTTCTCCTTAAAGAGATCTCTCACCTCCTTGGTTAAGTATATTCCCAGGCATTTCATTTTCTCTGTGGTTATTGTGAATGGTATTAAGTCTTTGATTTGACCCTCAGCTTGACTATTATTGGTATGTACCTCCTCTTTCCTGATTTGGATACCCTTTATTTCTTTCTTTTACCTGATTGCTCTGGCTAGGACTTCCAGCGCTATGTTGAATAGTAGTGGTGACAGTGGGCACCCTTGTCTTGTTCCAATTCTTAGGGGGAATGCTTTCAACTGTTTCCCATTCAGTATGATGTTGGCTGTCTAACATCATATATGGCTTATATATGTCATATATATAAGCCATATATATGGCTTTTATAAATTTTTTTATTTCAGCTTATTATGGGGGTTCAAATGTTTAGGTTACATATATTGCGTTTTCCCCTCCCGAGTCAGAGCTTCAAATGTGTACATCCCCCAGACGGTGTGCACCGCACCCATTCAGTGTGAATACACTCATCCCCACCTCCCTTTTCCTACCTGCCTGACACCCGATGAATGTTACTACTATATGTGCACATAAGTGTTGGTCGGTTAATAGCAATTTGATGGTGAGTGCATGTGGTGCTTGTTTTCCCATTCTTGCGATACTTCACTTAGTAGAATGGGCTCCAACTCCATCCAGGATAATACAAGAGGTGCTATAATTTTGAGATACGTTCCTTTTATGCCTAGTTCTTTGAGGGTTTTTAACATAAAAGGATGCTGCATTTTGTTGAGTGCTTTGTCTGCATCTATTGAGATGATAATATGGTCTTTGTTTTTGCTTCTGTTTATGTGGTGAATCACATTTATTTATTTACATATGTTGAACCATATTTTCATCGCTGGGATAAGGCCTACTTGGTCATGGTGGATTAGTTTTTTGATGTCCTGTTGAATTTGGTTTGCTAGTATTTTGTTGAAGATTTTTGCATCTGTGTTCATAAGGGATATTGATCTGGAGTTTTCTGTTTCTGTTGTGTCCTTTCCTGGCTTTGGTATCACGGTAATACTGGCTTTGTAGAATGAGTTAGGCAGGACTCCCTCCTTCTCAATGTTATGGAATAATTTTTGTAGTATGGCTACCAGTTCTTCTTTGTAGGTCTGGTAGAACTCAGCTGTGAATACATCTGGTCTAGGGCTTTTGTTGTCGTTGTTGTTGTTGGAAGCCTTTGTATTACTGCTTCAATCTCACTGCTCAGTATTGGTCTGTCAGGAGTTCTATTTCTTCCTGATTAAGTCTTGGAAGTTTGTGTGTTTCCAGGAATTTTTCCATTTTCTCTATGTTTTCCAATGTATGTGAATAGAGATTTTTGTAGTATTCATGAATGATGTTTTGTATTTCTTTGCTATCAGTTGTAATATCTCCTTTTTCATTTCTGATTGAGCTTATTTTGGTCCTTTCTCTTCTATTCCTGGTTAGTCTAGCAAGAGATCTATCGATTTTATTTATCTTTTCAAAGAACCGACTTTTTGTTTCATTAATCCTTTGTATTTTTTTCCAATTCATTTAGTTATACTCTGACCTTCATTGTTCCTTTTTTTCTGCTGGCTTTGAGTTTGGTTTGTTCTTCCTTTTATAGTTCCTTGAGATGTGATATTAGGTTGTTAATTTGTGATCTTTCTGGCTTTTTGACGTGGGTATTCAAGGCTATGGATTTTCCTCTTTGGAACACTTTTGCTGAATCCCATAGATTTTGACAGCTGTGTCCCCTTTGTCATTCAGTTCAAGAAATTTTTTATTTCCATCTTGATTTCATTATTAACCGCTTCTTGCTTTCCACTGTGGCCTTACATTTATTTCTTTTACATGCCCTCACACACACAAACATACACACACACACTCATAAAATCACCATTTTTTCTAGCCTCTAGCTTGGACTTTCATTCAACTCCCCAAAATAAGAAACACCCCAACTGTTACTCAACAATACAATGGATAAGTGAGTTGTGGTATAGTCAAATAATGGAATACTATACAAGAATGAACATGAGGAAATTATAGTTACACATAAAAACATGGAAGAAACTGATAATGAAAACCGAAGAAAGCTAGACACAAAACATGCATAGAATATAAGATATAATTCATAGAACATTAAAAACTGAGCAAAATAAGCTAATAAGAAAGAAAGAAAAGAAGGAAGAAAGAAACCCCATTCCCAGAAGTAGAAATAATTTTAAGATATGTTCCAACTTATCAGATCATGGATGTGATGTATAAAAAACATGATTAAATGCAAACTAAAATAATTCCAAATGTTCTGAGAAACAAAACTATGTGCTGACAGTCTATGGAGAGGGTCTAGAGGGAAGAGGTTACAACATGGTTCTATGCAGGGCAAAAGAAGCTATGAGAAGTTACAGAAAATGAGGAGGGTTAGAGATAGACTTCCAGCAGCCCCAGCTGATCTAACCTGAGGGAGCAAAAGAAGGAAAGCTACTATATATGAGTACTTCTGACCTATATATGACTATGTTAAATACTTAATATTGGTCTTCTCCCGCTTTCATCATAGGAAGGAGGTTAGAAAACAAAATGTCAATGATATCAATAATTAGTAAGAGTTGGAGGGGGGAGGAATAACACTGGATCACAATGTGAATCACTAATAAAGATATTCCATATAAAATATCTGTTATGGGAGGATCTGCAACATAATACCCTAATTTAATAATTCAAGCAATTATATTTTCAAAAGAACAGTTCTAACTTAGGGAAATATTCCTGGAGGCCATGGTAGTTACAACAGTTATTAAACTATTCCTATTACCCACAGTGGCGGAAAGAAGGAAAGAGGTTGGAAACTACCATTTATGGAGCACTACCTATTAATATATTCTGAGGCTTCTACTTTGACATGCCATTTAATCCTCTCAACAGCCCTGTGAGATAGGTACTATTCTTATCACATTTTTACCTATGAAAAATTGTCTCAGAGGCACAAAATTAGTAAATGACAAAGACATGATCTCAACCCATAGATCTCTGATTCTAAACCCCATGCTCCTTCCACCATCCCAATGTTTCTCACATTTAAAGTGTACATTAAAATCAACGGAGGAGGTTTTGGAAATTACCATTACCCAGGCCCCACACCCAGAGATTCTCATTCAACTATCCAATTACAGGTAGAAGGGGGAAGGAAATGGGCATAAATATATTTTTGATAACATGCAGTGAAAAATTCACAAAACAACTGTACAGTTGTGTGAATCTGTGGTCCATTCCTTTCTTTTTTCTTTTGCTACATAGTATTTTAATTGTATGGATATACCACAATATGTTTAACCTTCCACCAGTTGATACATACTTGGGTGATTTCCAGTTTGAGGCAAATATGAATAAAGCTACTAAGAACATTTTTGTATATGTCTTTTAATGGAGAGAAGCCCTCGTTTCTTAGCTTTAAATCATGCATTATTAAGGAGAGCACTGGCACTCTCAGGGGATGAAAATTGGTTCTTGGGAAAGAGAAAAAAATCTTAGATCTATTACAATGATTTACATCCCCCCAAAAGGCATGAACAGATTATACAGTACAGTATAACTGGAGTGATAAAATTTCTTGGAAGGGTGGGCATTATAAGGAAAAAAGTGTCTGAAAAGGGTCCAGATGCAGTGAGTAGGGAGGAGGGGATAATAAAATAAGAAACTGCTGGAAAACACTGCTTTAAGCCTGGGGGTAAAATTGCAGTATGTATGTACTTATTTTATTTATGCTGCCAAACAGTTTTCCAGAATGGTTATATTTGAAAAGCACCAGAGGTGATTCTAATGAATATCCGGGGTTGAGAACTAGAGCATTCTACCATGCTGTTCACAGTAGGCAGAACAAGCAGTATCACCAGTATGTGGATTAATAAGGTCCTATCTCCCTGCCTCTCATCTTCCTTGGTCAATACCACAACCCCCAACCAGCAGCCTCTCCTCCAGGCTTTGGAACTAATTCGTCAAGAGGATGTAAAGAGCTCTAGGTGATTTCATCAATAAATCAATATCAGGTCATCCTAACTACAAGTTCTAACTCTGTGCCCCAGTTATGAATAGCTGTTCCACGTCTCCCTATGGTTTTTCTCTACCCACCCTTTTGGATATATATTGTTGAACTCAAGTTCCTCACGTCATCAACCTGCCCTGACTATACTTTGTTACCTGTCACTGCCTGTACTGAATGCCACACTCACGAGGCTTAGCTAAGAAAATAACAGGAGAAAAACATTCTCCAAAAATGATGTTTTTCAACAACATTTTTAAGGTAATATGTTGACATGATTGTTTTTGTCTGGAGACACAGAGAAGGTAGTCAAGGCAGTCAATGAGCGTTGCCATTTTTTTTAACCTGCATACTCCCCCGCCAGCCTATACCACAGCAACCACGATACAGGTCCACCCTTTGGCACCATCCCCCTGAACTTTCTGCCTTCCCAGGTGGGCTTATTTTTATCACCCAAAGCTAGAACTTTCCTGTAGCGCTGCCCCATTCCATATATCTCGGGTCCTAGCCTCACCTAACTGTATTTAACTTTTATGTGCCCCAAGGTGTCTTCTCAGTAATAAGATTGAAGGCTCTCTATACCTTCCTGAGTTTCAGACCAATTTTTGTGTGGGAAGTGATATCTCCAAACTGAATTCTAATTTATATTCTTAATTTGAAGGTTATGAATGTTTCTTTTTGACCTTCCCATCCTATTTATTTTCTAGACATGTCTACATTTAGAGGATCAAATAATATACTCCAATAGAGACAAAATCATTTTACAATTGTAAAATTCTTATTAAAAAAAGAATTAGTCTTTGCTTTCCTGTTACATTTTTTAGATTACTAAACTCAGACAGATGTTGAACTGAAACAGCATTTTGGGGGCAGTAACTAGGAAAACCAAACTTTCCTTCACCACTGGCTGCCTCACGAAATCCAGGCTCAACCACCAATAGCAATAATGTGTGTATGTGTGTATTTGTCTGGGTGTGTGTGGCCGGGGCGGGGGGCGGCCTGTGTAGCTCACGTAGCCAGATAGCACTTCCATTGCTACAAGCTTAACAGGACTCTAGCTACAGCATAGTCATTTGGCATCTCTATTAACTAACAACATGTGAGGAATGTTAACTTTGTTAGCTTCCATTATGTCCTCAGACACAGATTAATCCACTCAATCATAACTAGACTTCCAGAGTCTCTGGACAAAATAGAAGGACAGTAATTCCCTGGAAAGAAAATATTGGCTCAGAGTAGGAAAAATGGAAAAAACAAGTCCACTTCTTTTAAAAAGTTGCCCTTATTTTCAATCTACTAAAAGTGAATCATGATCTCCCTCTAGTGCCCAAAAGGGGAGTAGCTGCCAGACTATCGAGTTCCTTTTTTTTCCCTTTTCAGCATGCTGTCTTTAAGTGTAAACACATTCATGTTTATCCTTAGTAACCAAACACATACACACACACACACACACACACACACACACACACACACACACACACACACAGAGAGAGAGCATATGTATATCTCTCTGTTTTTCTATGACCAAACAATAACACTGTGCTTGGAGCAGGATCAGAACACAAATTATAGATGCCATAATTTGCATACCAGTTGAATATGCACTAATTTTTTGATTGCTGAGCATAGGGGGCACCGTAAAATATTAAATTCTTGGGACTGCACAATTCCATGTTTTTTAAACTAGCATCTGAAAGAAGAGGAAATCTGATTTTCTTGCAGTTGGACTAAATCTAATAAATTTACGTTGATGGATGAGCTTTTGTGAAGTGCCTGGAATCAGATTACACTACAGATTTTCTTTTTATTTTTCCTGTAGCCATTAAGTGCTTTTCATTGGAAAGTATTTCATCTTTTCATTATTTTAAAACTTATAATTTTTAATAATCTATGATATTTTCCCTTAAGAATTATTCTCATGTTTATTTTCTCTTATTTCTTAAAAACATTAATACTTATAATTTCTCCCTAATAAAAGAAGTTCAACATGCTTTCAAGTTACTTTTGTCTCCCCTCATCTCCATTATCTTACTATGACCTATAATTTTAGTCATGGTTATAATGAATATACTTTCACTTTTTCTTCTCTTTAGTCTTAAAATTATTTTAAATTTTGCTTTTAAGGCATCAATAAACTTAGCAAAGAAATTTGATCATCCAAATTTGCTATATTCCTAGCACTCTTGTTTGTATTTGTTTCTCTTCTTGTTTGAGTGCTTCCTCTTGTTGAGTTTTCAATGTGGGTTCTGATGCAGCAAACGCCATAAGGCCTAATAGTTTGAAAAATATTTTTATTATTCTCTCACATTTGAATAAGAATTTGGCTAGATAAAAATTCTAGGTTCAAAGTTCTTTTTCTTAATATTTAAAAGCTTATTGTTCTACTATTTTCATGCATCCAGAATGCTATTAAAAAGTACTCTCTAGGGATTAGGGGGATGGGGGGGTAAATCCACAACTAAAGGACACAGGGAGCACTTTAGGGGGGAAGGGCATGCCTTTAACCCGCACTTGGGTGAGGCAAAGACATAAAGTGTAACCATAATGTTTGTAGCCTCACAATAACTTGGAATAAAAAAAAAAGTCAGATATTATTCTAACCTTGATTCTTTTATTGATGATCTATTCTTTCTTTATGGTATACTTTTAGGCTGGCTGACTTTTTTAAATTAACAGACTTTACATTTTTAGAGTAGTTTTATGTTTACCTAAAAATTGACTGGGAAGTACAAAAAGTTCTCATATATCCTGACACACAAACACCCACACACACACAAATGGCTTTCCCTGTTATTAGCATCTTACAGTAGTATGGTACCTTTGTTACGATTGATGAGGAAATGTTGACACATTTTTATTAACTAAAGTTCATAATTTATACTAGCGTTCACTTTTGTGTTGTACAATCTATGGGTTTTGACAACTATATAATGATATTATGCACTATTAAGTATTACACAGAATAGTTTCACTTGCCCTAAAAATCCCCTATGCCAGGGGTTCCCAACCTATGGTGAGCTGTATAATTATTTCATTATATATTACAATGTAATAATAATAGAAACAAAGTGCACAATAAATGTAATGTGCTTGAATCATCCCGAAACCACCACCCACCCCCAGACCATGGAAATATTGTCTCCCATGAAAACGGTCCCTGGTGCCAAAAAGGTTGGGGAATGTTGCCCTATGCTCCACTTATTCATCCCTCCCTCCCCCCTTCTATCTCCATCATCATCAATATCAACATGATCATCAATATTATCACCATCATCATCCTCACCATCATTGCCACATCATCATCTTCATTATCATTATCCTCACTGTAACCATCATCATCATCATTACCATCACATCACAATTATCAAAATCATAATCTTCTTCATAATCGACGGAATCTTCATCATCATCACAATCATCCTTACCAACATCAACAGCAGCAGATCACTATCATTACCCTCACCATCATTATCATGATCATGATTATCATTATCATCTTCATCATGACCATCATCATACTCATCATCATTATTCTCAGCATCATCTTCATTATTATTGTCACAATATGCTATGGTGTGTCAAATCAACAGATGAATAAATAAGCTAATGTGGTATACACATACAATGGAATATTATTCAGCCATAAAAGGAATGAACTTTTTTTTTATTTCAGCATATTATGGGGGTACAAATGTTTAGGTTATGTATGTTGCCCTTGCCTCCCCCCGCCAAGTCCGAGTTTCAAGCGTGTCCATCCTTTGGATGGTGCGCATTGCACTCTTTGTGTATGCAAACACCCATCCCCTCCTCCCCCCTCCCCCCTGCCCCTCCTCCCAGCCCGACTTCCGATAGATGTTATTCTTATGTGTACACTTATGTGTTGATCAGTTAATACCAATTTGATGGTGAGTACATGTGGTGCTTGCTTTCCCATTCTTGGGATACTTCACTTAGTAGAATGCGTTCCAACTCTATCCAGGATGATAACTAGAATCTACTTAGAACTCAGGAAAATCAACAAGAAAAAATTAAACGACCCTATCGAAAAGTGGGAAAAGGAATGAACTTTTGATATATGCTACAACATGGATGGACCTTGACTACAGAATGCTTAAATAAGCCAGACACAGTAAGACAAATATTATATGATTCCACTTATATGAGGTACCTGGAATAGGCAAATTCCTAAAGACACATAATAGAATAGAGGTTACCAGGGGCTGGAAGGAAGAATGAAGGAGGGCATTTTCTTATTGGGCACAGAGTTTTTTATTGAGAATGATTTTTTAAAGTTGTGGGTATAGGTAGTGCTATGGTCTGAATGTTTGTGTTCCTCCAAAATTTATACGTTGAAACCTAACCTCTAAGGTGATGGTATTAAGCAATGGGACCTTTGGGAGGTGATTAGGTCATGAGGGCTTTACCCTCATAAATAAAATTAGTGCCCTCATAAAAGGGCTTGAGAGAGCCTGTTTGCCCCTTCTGCCACGTTGGGATATAGTGTTCATCCCTTTCACTGTGTGAGGATACATAAAAGGTGCCATCCATGAGGAACAGCCCTCACCACACACTGAATCTGCTGGTGACTTTATCTTGGACTTCCCAGCCTTCAGAACTGTGATTAATAAATGTTTGTTGTTTATTAATTACCCAGTCTAAGATAATTTTTACAGCAACCTGAACAGGCTAAGACAGATAGTGATGATGTTTACACATTATAAATGCATTTAATGCCACTGAATTGTACACTTACAAAGGGTTAAAATGATAGATATTATGTTATGTATATTTTACCTGAATAAAAAAATTGAGATGTCAGAATTTTATTCTCCCATCAGATTTGGTGTATACACGTGCACGCGCGCGCGCACACACACGTGTCTGATAATACCCAATGTAGATTAAGGTCTGTAATTATGAATAGTCTCATACCCTTTTAGGAAATGTCAAGATATTTTGAATGTGGGAGGCAAAGGAGCTGAGGAGAGAAAAAGAAAATGTCAAAGGAGGGTGAAAGGGGACTCAGTATGCAATGTTAGTGGGTCAGAACTTGAATTGTAGAAAGAACCAGTGAATACTTCTGAGTGGTAGGTCTGGGAATAGGCATGACTAATGTTCAACTTTTAAATTAATTGACTTATTTATTTTTGCTGTTCTGCTCTGACTTATATGGAAAAATCAATTTTTCCATTTTATTTTTGAGAAAACATTTTTTGTAAAAAGCATTTATTTCATTTGAACAACTCACAAGAAGGAAAATACCTTGGACTTCAAGTCTAGACATTTTCCTAGCTAGCAAGAGAATTTATATGGTCTATGTTTTGGGGAGGCAAATTGTAATAAGATCAGTAAGGTCATAGAAAATGAGTTATCACAAAGTTGGTTGGCAAATTTAATTTCCTGTGGCAAATTTAAAGTCCTATTGTTTTTAACTTTAGGAAGACAAACACATTTCTATAATAAACATTTAAAATATAGTTCCTATAATAAATTTAAACAATAAGGTTACAGGTTACAGCCTTTGTAGTTCAAAGTTTCATAGCAAAGGCTCTCTCGACCATTAAAGATCAAACATATAATATAAACTACAGTTATATTTACAAGAAATGGATCATGTATACATTCAAAGTTGAAGAACTTTATCTTCCTTGGCTTAAAGTTCTTCTTCCATTATGTTCTTCAGACTACCAAATGTAGCCATTCCATTTAGTCTTCCTTATCTCTTTGAATGATAAATAACCTAGAACTTTAAAGAATTTGTGACCTACATTTTAATTTTAATTTTAATCAAGGTAGAATTAAAGTATTATTAAATTTAAATATTTTGTTTTTATTTTAAATATTATATAATTGTATTTTTCATCTCTGCAATGATAGTAATATTTATGTGATATTTATAAAGGAAAATAACAACTGTAGCAGAACAATTTTAGCTTTGATTCAAACATCTGAATTTTTGCATCATTTAACACATATTTAACTCTGTATCTCAATTTTTGCATAGCTACACTAAGTTGATATATACAGGTTCAAACGTATACAGATTCACAACTGGAATGTGTTAAGATATAATAATTGATATTAAGTTACTTTCTGAAAGATACCACAAAATTTTGTGGATCAATTGAAGTGTTCTAATACTAATCTCCAGTGAATAGTAGCTGATTCTTTGTATTGCAAAAAGGAATGTGTCAGATGAGCTTGGATGTCTTGTGGTTTTTAAATATTCTGGGATTACAGGACACAGGAGCCAGTTTAAAGAAACTACCAATTGCCAAATTGTGACAATATGAACATCAAAGAGATAATTATTATATTTAATTCAAACCAGAAAAGTCTATGAAAAGCCAAGAGTCTATAATGAAACCCAAAGAAAAAAATTACTATTTCTTCCTTTATCAAACGACGAGTACTATATTCAGTTGATCTTATGAGGAGAAGATGCCAGTCATATTGAAGTGTATTGAGACATTCCATATGCAGATATGAGAGACCTTACCAGTCTACCTAGATGAGCCATGCCATGTCCTGCAGTCTGAAGATTAGACTATGAAAAATGATGTCACTTATACATCACTGCCAAAAGCCATACCCAATCCTATCCACCACCTACACTGCAGGAAAGTGCCCATGCCTCTGCCCTGGGTTCTTATAATACATTGCATTATACAGCATAATACCTCCCCAGGGACAGATTTGTGAGCATTTTCTAACAGGTTTGTAATCTGCACCAGACCCAAATAGAACTCTCCTATTACTAAAAGTCTCAGCCCCAACTTTGGCTTCAGTCTCCTCATGAACCCAGTTAAACTTGGCATTTTGAAAAAAGAATGTATTAGTTAATTGCTCTTCTGTAAGAAAAAAAGTTTTTACTTAATAACCACTATGAATTCACCAGTGCATAATAATCGCCCTAGAGGTTGCTGGTTTGTGTCAATAAATCTGAGAATTTTTGTAAAAATGCCATTGAAAGGAGAAGTGAAAGAGACTATGGCAATGAGGAGTAAAAGGGACTCACTACCACTGACTGAGTACATTAATCTTCAGCAAGGTTATTACCTTTTATATGATTCCTGCTAATATATTTTTGTTTCACAAGCACAAGGACTCAAAGGCAATACTTTTTTTTCTTATGGCTGACCAATATGTTAAAAATTCAAGATATCAGTCTAGGCAAAGAATTTATGAAGAAGACCCCAATGGCAATTGCAGCAATGACAAAAATAAATTAATGGGAGTTGATTAAATTAAAAAGCTTCTGCACAGCCAAGGAAATAATCAACAGAGCAAACAGACCACATACGGAATGGGAGAAAATATTCACAAGCTATACATCTAATAAAGAGCTAATCACCAGAATCTACAAAAAACTCAAGCAAATCAGCAAGAAAAAAATCAAACAACTTCATCAAAAAGTGAGCAAAAGACATGAACAAAAGCTTTTCAAAAGAAGGTAGACAAATGGCCAATAAACCTATGAAACAATGTTCAATGTCACTAATTATCAGGGAAATGTACATTAAAACCACAATGAGATATCACCATACCCCTGTCAGAATGGCTTTTATTAAAATGTCTTAAAAAAATAACAGATGCTGGAGTGGATGCAGAGATACACAGGATACACTGTTGGTGGGAATGCAAGTTAGTATAACCTCTGTGAAAACAGTATGGAGATACCTCAAAGAACTAAAAGTAGACCTACCATGTGATTCAGCAATCCCACTACTAGGTATTTACCCAAAGAAAAAGAAGTCATTTTATCCAACAGAATCCTGGACTCAAATGTTTGCTGCAGCACAATTCACAGCTGCAAAGATGTGGGATCAACCCAAGTGCCCATCGATTCATGAGTGGATTAACAAAATGTGGTATATGTATACCATGGAATACTACTCAGCCATGAAGAAGGATGACTTAATAACTTTTGCAACAATTTGCATGGAACCGTAGACCATTATCCTAAGTGAAGTATATAAACAATGGAAAAACAAACACCACATGTACTCACTATTAAATTGGAACTAACCAATGAGCACACATGTGCGTAGAGGGAAGTAAAACTCAACAGGAATCAAGCAGGGGGTAAGGAGAAGGAGGGGATGGGCAATTACCTACTTAATGGATACAATGAACACCATCTGGGTGATGGGCACACTTATAACCATGACTCAAGCACTATAAAAGTGATCCATGTAAACAAAAATACTTGTACCCCTGTAATACTTTGAAATTAAAAAAAATTCAAGTGTCTCTGAATGCTGTTTCTATGCCAATATTCATCAAAGTTCTAAGTAAATGTTCCCACAATGCAGTAACTTTCACTTAGTATGACATATGTGTCATTTGAAAAACTCCAAGCAAAAGCTACCTTGACTGTATTAAATATGAGTGTTCACTAAATTTTCTGAGTGGGAAAAGAAAGGGCTTATATCTACTACGGATAAGTAATAACACAGCCAACTCCTTAGAGCAAATTATAAGGAAATAATGCAAAGTCATATGGATCTCAATATTATCTAATCAGTAAAAAAAGGAATATGCTACATCATTGAGGAATAATGCCACATATACATTAAAAATAATTCAGAACGTATTCATAATGTATTATAACTAGTCATAGTAATATGGGTGGTATGGGGAAAACTAGATACCCACACACAGAATAATGAAACTAGACCCCTATCTCTTACCATATATAAAAATTAACTTAAATGGATTAAATTCAAAACCCAAAACTATGAAATTACTAGAAGAAAACATAGGAAAATGCTTCAGGACATTGGTCTGAGCAAAAATTTTTTGGGTAAGACCTCAAAAGCACAGGCAACAAAAGCAAAAATAGACAAATGGGATTACATTAAACTAAAAGGCTTCTGCACAGCAAAGGAAACAACCAACAGAGTGAAGAGACATCCCACAGAATGGGAGAAAACATTTGCAAACTATCCATATGACAAGGGATTAATATCCAGAATATGTAAGGAACTCAACTCAATAACAATAAAACAAATAATCTGATTTTTAAACAGGCAAATGATCTCAATAGATCTTTCTCAAAAGAAGACAAATGGCCAACAACTATGTGAAAAAAAGCATGCTCAACATAACTAATCATCAGAGAAGTGTAAATCAAAACCACAATGACATGCCATTGGTTAAAATGGCTATTATCAAAAAGACAAAAAATAAATACTGGCAATGTTGAGGAGAAAGGAGAACTCTTATACACTTTTGGGGAATGTAAATTAGTACAGCCATTATGGAAAACAGTGTGCAGATTCCTCAAAAAAACTAAAAAGAGAAATACCATATGATCCAGCAATCCCACTATTAGGTATATACCCAAAGGAAAGGAAATCAGTGCGTCAAAGAGATATCTGCATTCCCATGTTTATTGCAAGCATCATTTGTAATATCCAACACATGGAATCAACCTAAGTGCCCATCGATAGATGAATGGATAAAGAAAATGTAGTGGCTGGGCACAGTGGCTCACGCCTGTAATCCTAGCACTCTGGGAGGCCGAGGCAGGCGAATCGTTTGAGCTCAGGAGTTCGAGACCAGCCTGAGCAAGAGCAAGACCCCGTCTCTACTAAAAAAAATTGAAAGAAATTATCTAGACAACTGAAAATATATAGAAAAAATTAGCCGGGCATGGTGGCGCATGCCTGTAGTCCCAGCTACTCGGGAGGCTGAGGCAGAAGGATTGCTTGAGCCCAGGAGTTTGAGGTTGCTGTGAGCTAGGATGATGCCACGGCACTCTAGCCCAGGCAACACAGTGAGACTGTCTCAAAAAAAAAAAAAAAAAAAGAAAATGTAGTGTGTGGGAGTGTGTGTGTGTATGCAATAGAATATTATTAGGCCATAAAAATGATTAAAATACTGTCATTTGTGACAACATCAATGAACATGGAGTACATTATGGTAAGTGAAATAAGTCAGACACAGAAAAAAGCTGCATATTCTCACTCATATGTGGGAGCTAAAAAAGTTGATCTGGAAGTAGAGAGTAGAATAAAGGTTACCAGAGGTTGGGAAGGGGAGGGAGAAGGGGAGATAGGAAAAGGTTGGTTAGTGGGTACAAAATTAAAGTTACATAAGGGAAATAAGTGCTAGTGTTTTATTTATTTATTTATTTATTTATTGTTTTTTTTGAGACAGAGTCTCACTCTCTTGCCTGGGGCGAGTGCCGTGGCGTCAGCCTAGCTCACAGCAACCTCAAACTCCTGGGCTCGAGCAATCCTACTGTCTCAGCCTCCCGAGTAGCTGGGACTACAGGCATGTGCCACCATGCCCGGCTAATTATTTTCTATATATATTTTTAGCTGTCCGATTAATTTCTTTCTATTTTTGGTAGAGACGGGGTCTCGCTCTTGCTCAGGCTGGTCTCGAACTCCTGAGCTCAGGACGATCCGCCCACCTCAGCCTCCCAGAGTGCTAGGATTACAGGCGTGAGCCACCGCGCCCGGCTAGTGCTAGTGTTTTATAACACAGCAAGGTGACTACAGTTAACAACAATTTATTTTATATTGCAAAATGGCTAGAAGAGAGAAATTTGAGTGTGCCCAACACAAAGAAATGATAAATGCTTGAGATGATAGATATCCCAAGTACCTTAATTTGATCACTATACATTATATAAATGTATGAAAATATTACATGTACCCCATAAATATGTACAAATTTATGTATCAATTAAAAATTTTAAAAAATAAATTTAAAAATACCATGTTACTGGCATAAAAACAGACATATAGACCAATGAAACAAAATAGAAAGCCCAGAAAAAATCCATATATTTACAATCAACTGATTTTCAACAAAGGTGCCAAGAACACACCATGGGAAAAGGATAGTCTTTTCAATAAATGGTGTTGGAAAAGGTGGATATCCGCATGCAGAAGAATGAAATTAGACCCACATCTCACACCATACATGTAATTCAACTCCAAATGGATTAAAGACTTAAAAGTAAGACCTAAAATGGTAAAACTACTAGAGGAAACATAGGGGAACCCCCCCCCCTACCCGGCATAGTCTCGGCAATGATTTCTTGGATAGGACTCTAAAAGCACAGGCAGCAAAAGCAAAAATAGACAAATGGAATTACATTGAACTAAAAAGCTTCTGCATGGTAAAGTAAACAATAAACAGAGTGAAGAAACAGTCTACACTACAGAATGGAAGAACATATTTGTAAGCCAAACATCTGATAAGAGGCTAATAATCATAATATACAAAGAACTCAAACAACTAACTAGTAAGAAACAACCCAATTTAAAAATTGACAAAGGACTTGAATAGACATTTCCCTAATGTTAGACAGACAAATGGCCAGCAAATATATGAAAAAATGCTCAATAGCATTAATCATCAAAGAAATGCAAATTAAAACCAAAATGATATATCATTTCACCCCAGTTAAAATGGCTATTATCAAAAAGACAAAAAATAATAAATGCTGGTAAGGATGAGGAGAAAGGGGAACTCTTACACTGTTAGCAGGAATGTAAATTAGCACGGCCATTATCGAAACCAGCATAGAGTTTCCTCAAAAAATTAAAAATAGAACTAGAATATGATCCAGCAATCCAACTACTGGGTATATATCCAATGAAAATGATATCAGTATGTCAAAGAAATATCTGCATTTACATGTTCATTGCAGCATTATCCACAATAGCCAAGACATGGAAACAACCTAAGTGGCCATCAACAGATGAATACATATAGAAAATGTGGTATATATACACAATGGAAAACTATTCAGCCTTAAAAAAGAAGGAAATCCTGTCATTTGCAAAAATGTGCATGAACCTGGAGGACATTATGCTAAGTAAAACAAGCCAGGCACAGAAAGACAAATCCTGCATGATCTCCCATTTGCACAGAATCTAAAAAAGTCAAATTCACAGAAGCAAAAAGTAGGAGGGTGGTTTACCTGAAACTGAGGGTGGAGAGATTTGGGAGATGTTGGTAAAAGGATAGAAAATCTCAGTTAGACAGGAAGAATAAGTTAAAGATCTATTGAACATTGTGGTGACTATAGTTAATAACAATATATTGTATACTTGAAAATCACTAAGACACTAGATTTTAAGGCTCTCAGCACAAAATAATGATATAAAGTAATGTGTGTTAATTAGCTTGATTTAACCAGTCCACAACGTACACATGTATCAAAACATCGTGGTGTAAAGCATAAATATGTACAAAACTAAATGAAAACTTTTTAAAAATATTAAAAGACAGTCAATTAAAATTTTATATCTGTACATGAATTTAAGAAAGCAAAAAACCAAACTCTTAACTGGGAATACAAGTATACTTAAACAATATGATAAAATATTCTCTAGTCAATACCTTTGAGTTAACCATTCCACAATGCATACATTTTTTTTTGATGGTTTATCATTTATCATTTTTTGTAAACTTACATTTCAGGCACTGTGCTATTTCACATGCATTGTTTCTTTCAATTCTGACAACCACCCCCAAGAAGTAAATCCTATTATGATCTCCATGTTACCCATGAGGAAACAGCCTTAGAAAGGCTGGTTGCATATTAATATTACCCATAGAATGGTGGAGAGCTGAGACTCAAACCTGCCTGTGAAGTCAGAACTTTAAAGAAATGCAAACATCTAGGTATGATTAAATACTATGTATTAAGTATTAAAACTTAAATATTTGCAGTTACCTCTTTAGGTCTCTGTTAGCATCTTTCTACTAACTCTGAGTATCTTCAAATCAATGTCAGTACCCTCTCGGGGGCGACTGCGACACCCAGTTCACTGGACCAGCGTTGTGTCCACTGTGCACTGAGCTCTCCTTTCAACCTCTCAGCTTCCCAATATGATAAGAAGCTCTAACTACCTGCAGACTAACTTTAAAGAAAACGTTGTCTACTCAGTTAAATTTCTCATACCAGGTAGGATCCAACTTTTTATGTTAAAACCCAGGGAAGAAAACAAGTCAGAAATTATAACTGTTTTCTGGAATAAATGAAACCCTTGATAACTTTTTCTACCCAGAAGAAATTTTATCTGGTTCCAGAACTCTTCTAATTTTTGGCTTTTTGCCCCTTGAGGTTCTTTGTCTGATGAGTGGCTGCTCTTAACCAACCCTCTAGCTCCCTGGAGGTTTTGATAGCAGAATTTTGCTAACATTCACAATGCATATATTTTAAAACTTCATGTTGTACACCATAAATATATACATATTTTATCAATTAAAAATAATAATAAGTACATCTTTTATGCTAATTATCTTGTGTTTGCCCCTCCAGATGACTCTTCACCCTTCTACATCCTACTCTAAGCCCCCTTGACGTGGTTTTGTAACATGTCAACTTGGCTACACTAAAATGCACTCTACAGAATTTCTGCTCCGAGCTACAAGGGGGATTCTCTCATAAGAACTGGAAAGAAGAAAAGTAGTAGCCATGTAATAGCATACACACACCTTCTCCCAATTATTCAATCAAATGCTAATTAGGTACTGCTTTAAAGGTATTTTGCAGTTGTAATATAGTCTCTAATGAGTTTCTGTTGAGTAGAGCAAAAGGCAGATTTATCTCAGGTGGGCATGGTCTAATCAGATGGAAGCCCTTTAAAAGAAGGCTGAAGTCCTCCCCGATAGCCGAGGTTCCAACCAACAGAAAGAAACAAAAACTGTAAATATGTCTATGTTCAGGAACCTTCACACAGTTGTTGCTGACTTGTTGACTCACGTGGTTGGCAGGAAGTAGGGGCTGAGTCTGCAGTTACTCTGCCTTTTTCCCTGGACTTTAATTTCTTCAGCTCATGTTTGAGGGTTTTCACCTTCTTGTGATCTTCCCTTCCTGACCTCATACCCTGTGGACTTTGGGCTTTCCAGCCAGCCCCTACAATTGATTAGGTAAGAAAATTCCTTGTAATAAACCCCATAATATATATAGATGAGATGATTTGATATGTGTGTGTGTGTGTGTGTGTGTGTGTGTGTGTGTGTGTGTGTGTGTGTGTCTAAAATTTGTTCTGCTTCTCTGGTTGAACAGTAACTGAATGTTCGTTTGCCTTGCTTGGGAGGCTAGTTTGTATGGATGGATTCAAAGGGCTTCCTTGTTCTCTGTTTTCTGGCAGAAGATTAGGGGAAAGAAGAGTGTGATTTATTTTGGATTTATCCCTATTTATTTATTTATTTATTTTTTTCTTGCCCTGGCACCTTCCTTGCAGGTTGCCACAGACTGTCTGTGTCCCTTGATCATGACACAGTGCCCCTCAGGTTGCCTTAGCTACACACAGCTTTCTCTTCTTCTCAATAGCGTTAGGCCTGGAAGTGGTAACAGAGTCTCACTGCAATGTTACTAGCCCTGAGGTAAGGCTTTATGTTTTGTTGTTTCTCTAAACCATGCCCTCAGATTTGTCAGTAGACCCTCTAGTAAACATTCTTAGAATTATTCTAATTTTAGTGTGCCATCTATTTCTTGCCAAAGCGCTGAAAGTTTATTTTTTAGTTAGAATATTATTAGATAACAAAAATAATAGAAGATACAGTAAGACAATATTTTTAATAAACTTGGTATAGGGAAAAATTTTCAAGGTAACATTTAAAACCCAGAAGACATTATGGGTAAAATGGAAGGTTTGATCACAAATATTAAAAATATCTCATGGCAGAAGACATTAAACTAAGGCAAAACATATAACAAAGTAAAACAATTGCATCATATAAATGAAAAAGGTTACTTTCTATAACACAAAAAATGCCAATAAACCTTCAAGAAGAAAATCAGAAAAATAAGGAAAGGAATATAAACAGTTTGTAAGAAGAAATTAAAACATGTTATAATTAAATGAATATATACCCTATATTACCTATGACCAAGGAAATGATAAATGAGAATGATCACTTTTCTTCCATTTCATTGGAAAATTTAAATTTATGACATCTTCATTTTGTGAGTATAGAACAGTATAGAAATAGATACTATCATATGCTGTTCATGACTATATAAATTGGTGAAACCATTTTGATAGAAATTTGGCAACATTCGTTAAAATAAAAATCATTGTTTCCTTTGATCCAGCACTTTTTTTAAATTATCAAGGAAAACTCTCACAAGTAAGCAGAGATATATGTAAAATAAAATTCATAGTATCATTGCTAATAATAACAATCAGTAACAACTACATTTCCAAAAATTCCAAAAACATTAAATTGTTTAGATAAATTGCGATGCATTCATACAATGAAATACAGGTCAAAAGGGAGTCCCACATCCTGGATTTCTATATATAATAATAATGATAACTGCCTAAATCTCAGTCTTTTTACAAACCACCAAAAAGAAAACACAGATGAGTAAGAAGAACAAAAGAAATTGTCTATTAACTATCCCTTGAAAATAACTAGGTACAACCAGCAAGGATACAATATCAATAACACTTGGAAATTTGACAGCAAAAGGTATGACAGACCTGAGAAAGGTAAGCCCTACTGTAGTAGTGAAATGTGAAAGAAACAAAGCCCTCCACGAATGATCAGGAATTTTTTATTTCTGATAGCTCTAGAAGTGGGGGTGAAGTTAGAGCTAATAACAAAGGATTTGACAAAAATGTGTCTAAAAATAAGAACCCCCAGGTCCCCTACCAAACACCAGTCAGCCAGGCGATTCACCCTCTTATATGAAAGCAGAAGACTGGAAGTTTGCCCTCCAGAGAAGGTGAAACAGAGAAGTTCTGCACTGGGGGTTCCCAGGCATGCTTGAGAGCAGAGGCATATTATTAAAAACAGAAGGATTAAATAAAAGATCTTCTATAAAAAGAGTGTCGAGACCATCTTTGCAAATTCCTTTTTCCCCACAAAATGCTGGCAAGAAGCTAATAATCCCTAAATAATAATTTGAAAAACCATCACAGTAATTTGACTAGCACAAAAATATAATGTAATTGATTACTAGCACTAGGATTAAGCTAAAGAAATTTATTTGCATTTAAATACGAGCAAATAACCAAAGATCATCCTTATTTGCTTTTAAATGTAAGCAAAGAATCAAGGATCACCAGTTATGTGGGAAAGCCTCTAACATCAACAACTGAGATCAAAATAACAGTAAAAAACATAGCCACCTATAGGAAACAGGCACTATTCAGGTAGAAGAAAACCTCAGAAATATTATCACTCATCTCGTTAGAGAGATGAGAGAAAGTACTTGTTTCCATGAAATAAGGACATACTGAAAACCAAAAAAGCTTCTAGAGATTTTTTTAAAACACAACAGTGAAAATGAAAATGTCAATAGAAGCATTGAGAATAATGCTTAGGAAGTATCCGAGAAAGTAATTCCACAAGAAAATAGACAATCTTTTTTGAAATTAATGAATTGATGCTATTATAAATGGAATTATTTCATTAATTCCATTTTTAGATTGTTCACTGCTACTGTATATAAATACAATTGATTTTTACATATTCTTGTATTTTGTATCTTCTATCTTGCAACCTTGCTAAACTTGTTTTTTGGTATATTCCTTCAGTTTTTCTATATAAAAGATCATGGCAACTGCAAATAGAAGTAAATAAATATTTACTTCTACCTTTCCAATATGAGTGTCTTTTATTCTTTCCTAGTTGTCTTCATGAAAACTTCCAGTACAATATTGAGTAGAAGAGCGAAGTGTAGATATTCTTGTTTTGATCTTAGGGTGAAATCTTTCAGCTTTCACCATTAACTGTGATAACTGCAGGTTTATTGTAGATGCCCTTTGTTAAACTGAGGAAGTTTCCCTCTATTCATAGAGTATTGAGTGTAATCATGAAGAGATGTTGAATTCTATAACATGCTTTTCTTGAATCTATTGAGATAATTATGTGGGGTTTGTTCTTTATTCTGTTGGTATGGTCTATCACACTGATTATCAGATGTTAAGCCAATCTCGCATTCCTGGAATAATCCCAATTGGTCATGCTGTATAATCAATTTTGTATATTGCTGGATTCAGTTGGCTCATATTTTTTGAAAAGTTTTGCATCTATATTCATGAGCTATCACTCTAGTTTTATTGTGTTTACTTTATCTGATTTCAGTATCAGGATAATAGTGGCTTTATAGGAGAGTTAGGAAGTGTTCCCTCCTTTTCTTGAAGAAATTGTACAGAATTGGTATTAGTAATTTTTTTTAATTTTGGAAGAGTTTGCCAGTAAAGGTATCTGGTACTGGGCTTTGCCTTGTAGTAAGTTTTTTGATTACTAATTCAATCTCTTTACTTATTTTGGGACTATTCAATAGTATACAAAAATCTTTGCCCCATACTCCCTCCCTTTATGCTGTTATTAACACAAACATTACACCTTTATGCACTGTATGCCCAACAACACAGATTTATAATTATTGCATTACAAAGTTTTCTTTTAAATCACATAGAAGAAAAAGAGATCAATGAAATTGTATTTATACTACTTTTTAAATTTTTACCCATATAATTACCTTTACTGGTGATCTTTATTTCTTCATGTGTGTTTGAGTTAATATCTAGTGTCCTTTTAATTCAGCCTGGAGGATTTCCTTTAGTATTTCTTATAGGGCATGTCTGATAGCAACAACTCTTCTCAGTTTTTGTTTATATGAGAATATATTAATTTCTTCTTTATATTTTTGTGCCCTTATAGTTCATAAAATGTTTTGGTGATAATAATTGGATATACCTCACTTTTTATTAAGATAAACATAACAAATGTCACTCTCTAAAAGTATATAATTCTGTGGCTTTTAGTATATGCACAAAGTTGTGAAACCATCATCACTATGTAATTTCAAGACAGACTTATGAATGCAAAAATAAACCCAGTACTCATTAGAACTCATTCCACACTCCCTCAACCTACCCTCAGCCCCAGTACCGGCAACCGTTAACTGACTATATTTCTCTACAGATTTTTCTATGCTGGACATTTCATATAAATGGGAGCATGCAATATGTGGCCTTTTGTGTCTGGCTTCTTTCACTTAGCATATGTTTTAAAGGTTAGGCTATATTGTAGCATATATCAGTACTTTATATTTTATTGCCAAATAATATTCCATTGAATGGATAAAACATTTTGTTTATTCAATCACCAGTTGATGAGCATTTGAGTTTTCACTTTTTGATTTTTGGTTATTATGAATAATGTTGCTACAAACATTTCTGTACAAATCTTTGTGTGGACATATGTTTTCGACTCTCTTGGATTTATACATAGGGGTCAAATTCCTAGCCCATAAGGAAACTCTGTGTTTAACACTTTAGGGAACTGCCAGACTCTTTTCCTAAGCATATGTACTATGTACCTTCTGACCAGCCATGTATGAGGATTTCAATCTCTCCACATCCTTGACCACACTTGTTGTGGTCTTTTTTTTATTTTAGTCATACAAGCGGGTGTGAAGTGGTATCTCATTTTGGATTGGATTTGTATTTCGCTAATGATTATTGATGTTGACTGTCTTTTCATGTGCCTATTGGCCATTTCCATGTCTTTTCTTGGAATAACATCTTTTCAAATATTTTGCTATAATTTGGGTTATTTGCCTTTTTATTATGGGCTTGTTGGTGTTCTTTATACGTTCTACATAAAATTCCCTTATCAGATATAAGAATAGCAAAATGTCTCTCCCATTTTGTGTGGTGTCTTTCTACTTTATAGATAGTACCCTGTGAAGCCCAAAAGTATTTAATATTGTTGAAGTCCAATTTCTCTAATTATTTTGTCCTCTTGGTGTTATATCTAAGACACCATTGCCCATTCCAAAGTCATAAAGATTTAAAACTGTTTCAAGAATTTTATAGTTTTCACTTTCACAAATTAAGATCTTTGATTTTTTAGCTGTTTAGTTTTGTAATAAAAATTATGTATATTTAAGGTGTACAACATGTTTTGATGTACATGGTAACATGATTCCTACAGTCAACCAAATTAACATATCCATCCCCTGGCATAGTTACCATGTGTGAGAGTGTGTGTGTGTTGAGAGCACCTGAAAACTACGCTCTTAGCAAATTTCCAGTATACAACACAATATTATTAACTATCATCATTATACTGTACATCAGCTCTCTAGATTTATTTATTCTATGTAAATCCAACGTTGTATACTTTGGCCAACACCTCTCCATTGCCCCCACATTCCCACCCCTGACAACCACCATTCCATTCTCTGCTTCTATGTATTTAAACTTTTTAGATTCTCCATATAAGTGAGATCATGAAATAGTTGTCTTTCTGTGTCTGGCTTATTTCAGTTAGCATAATGCCCTCCAGGTTCTTCCATGCTGTTGCCAATGGCAAGATTATCATCTTTTTTAAAGGCTGAATAATATTATATTGTGTGTATATTTATACCACAACTTTTTTATCCATTCATCTGTCAACAGACATTCAGGCTGTTTCCGTATCGTGGCCATTGTGAATAATGCTACAACAAACATGGGAGTGCAGATACCTCTTCGAAAGTGCTGAATTCATTTTCTTTGGCTATATTAACCAGAAGAAGGATTGCTGGATCATATGGCAATTCTATTTTTAAATGTTTTGAGGAACCTTCATGATGTTTTTCATAATGGCTGTACTAATTTACATTCCCACCAACAGTATACAAGGGTTTCCTTTTCTCTGTACAGTCCCCAAAACTTGCAATCTTTTATGTTTTAGAAATGGTCCTCCTGACAGGCGTGAAGTGATATCTCATTGTGGTTTTGATTTGCATTTCCTTGATAACTAGTGATATTGAGCATTTTATCATATACCTGTTGGCCATTTGTATGTCTTCTTTAGAAAAATGTCTATTTAGATTATTTGCACATTTTTAAATCAGGTTTCGATTTTTGGTTTTTTTGCTGCTGGGTTGTATGAGTTCCACATATATTTTGGATATTAACTCCTCATCAGATATATGGTTTGCAAACCATTTCTTCCAGTCTATAGCTTACATATTCGTTTTGTTGATTGTTTTGTTTGCCCTGCAGAAGTTTTTTCATTTCATGTAATCCCATTTGTCTATTTTTGCTTTTGCAGCCTGAGCTTTTCGTGTAATATCCAGAAAATAATTTTCAAGGACAATGACATGGAGCTTTCTTCCTATGTTTTCTTTAAGGAGTTTTATAGTTTCCAGTGTTACGTTTAAGTCTTTAATCCATTTTGACTTTTGTGTATGATATAACAGTCCAGTTTCATTTTCTTATATGTGGATATCCAGTTTTCCCAAAACAATTTGTTGAAGAAACTATCTTTTCCTCATTGTGTATTCTTGGCACTCTTCTCAAAAATTAATTGATCATATTATGCTGGGTTTATTTCTGGGCCATTTGGTCTGTTGGTCTCTATGTCTATTTTTATGGCAGTACCATACTGTTTTGATTGCTATAGCTTTGTAGTATAATTTGAAATCAAGAAGTGTGATGCCTCTTAATTTTTTCTTCCTTCTCAAGGTTGCTGTGGCTTTTCAGGGTCTTTTCCTGCTCTATATGAACTTTAGAATTTTTTTGTATTTCTGTGAGAAGTATCACTGAAATTTGGACTGACACTCTGCTAAATCTGTACATCACTTTGTATACCATGGATATCTTAAAAATATTCTCCATGAACATGAGATATCCTTCCATCTTTTGTGCATCATCTTTCCTTTCTTTCATTAGTGTACTATAGTTTTCAGTGTACAGCTCTCTCACCTCCTTGGTTAAATTCACTCCTAAGTATTTTATTCTTTGCTATCATAAATGAGATCTTTTACAAACAGATCATTGTTGGCATAAAGAAATGCCACTGATTTTTGTTGTTTTTTTTTTCTTTTTATTTCAGGATATTATGGGGATACAAACATTTTGGTTACATATTGTGACTTTGCCTCACCCAAGCCAGGATTAGAGGTGTGCCCTTCCCCCACACAATGCTCACCCCATCCATTAGTTGTGAGTTTACCCACCTCCACCCCCCAACCAGCAATGAATATTACTACCATGTGAGCACCTTAGTGTTGGTCAGTTAGTGCCAATTTGATGGCGAGTACATGTGGTGCTTATTCTTCAATTCTTGTGATACCTCATTTAGGAGGATGGGCTCAAACTCCATCCAGGATAATATAAGAAGAACTAGATCACCGTTGTTTTTTATAATTGAGTAGTATTCCATTGTATACATATACCATATTTTATTAATCCACTCATGGATTGAAGGGCACTTGGGTTGTTTCCACATCCTTGCAACAGTGAATTGTGCCGCCATAAACATTTGAGTGCAAATGTCTTTATTGTAGAATGTCTTTTGTTCCTTTGGGTAGATTCCTAGTAGTGCTATTGCTGGATCAAATGGTATTTCTACTTTAGTCCATTTACATTTAAAGTAATTATTAATAGGGTAGGATTTACTATTGCCATTTTCTTATTTGTTTTCTGTTTCTCTTGTAGTTCTTTTGTCCCTCCTTTTCTCTTATGCTGTCTTCCTTTGTGTTGGGTTGGATTTTTTGTATTGCTATGTTTTGATACATTTCTGTTTTTCTTTTACGTAGCTTCTGTAAGTATTTTATTTGTAATTACCAAGGGTCTTAGATAAAATATCATTCAGTAGTAACAGTCTATTTTAAGCTGATAACAAAGCTGATAAAGTAGCAGATATGTAGGATGAATAAGTCTAGAGATCTAATTACAACATAAGGGCTATACATAATAATATTATACTGTACTTGCTATTTTTGCTAAAAGAATGACTTTAGGTGCTCCTTCCACAAAGCAAAAAATGGGAAACTATGTGAGATGATATGTCCATTTTCTTAATTACAATAACCTTTTCACTATCTATATGTACGGTAAAGCATCATGTCATATACCTTACATATATACAATAAAATCTTTTCAAAATCTTGAAACAAATGAAACTGGAAACAAAACATGCCAAACTTATGGGTTGCAGCAAAAGTAGTTCTAAGATGGAAGTTGTCATAGTCTGTTTTCTGTTGCTATTAGTGAATACCACAGGCTGGTAATTTATAAAGAACAGAAGTTAATTTGGCTTACAGTTCTGGAGGCTGTGAAGTCCAAGTACTGGTATACAGCAAGGATCATCCCATGGTGTAAGGGTGGAAGGCAGAAGCAAGTGCACAAGAGAAAGCATAAGAAATGGATTTTCTTTTATCACAACCCACTCTTGGAATAACTGTCCCACTTTTGTGGTTATGACATTAATCCATTCATGAGGGCAGAACCCTCATGACCTAATCACCGCTTCTTAGGCCCCACCTCCCAACACTGTTGCATTGGGGATTAAGTTTCCAACACATGAATTTTGAGGGACACATTCAAATCATAGCATTCCACCCCTGGCCCCCAAAATGCATGCTGTTCTCACAATGAAAATGCATTCATTCCATCCCAATGGTCACAAAAGCCTTAACTTGTTCCAGCATCAACTCAAAAGTCCAAAGTCCAGAGTCTCATCTGAATCAGATATGGATGAGACTCAAGGCATGATTCATCCCAAGACAAACTCCTCCAGCTGTAAACCTGTGAAATCAAAACAAGCTATCTACTTTCAAAATACAATGATGGGATAGGCATAGGATAGACATTCCCATTCCAAAGAGAGAAACAGGAAAATAGAAAGTAACAGGTTCCAAGTAAGTCCAAAACCCAACAGGGAAAACAACATTAAATCTTAAACCTGGAGAATAATCTCCTTTGACTGTATTTCCCACTTCTTAGACACACCAGGGGTTGAGGATGGACCCCCAAATCTTCAGGCAGCCCTGTCCCAATAGTTTTGCTAGGCTCAGCCCATGCTTCAGCTCTCTCGGATTAGAGTTTCATGCCTGCGGCTTTTCCAGATTGGAGTTGCAACGGTTCTGGGGCCTTGGTGGCAGTCCTTTTTCTACAGCTCCACTAGGCATTGCCCTAGTGAAGATTCTCTGTGGCAACACTTACTCCACAGTTCTACTGGGCATTGCCCTGGTGAGGGCTGTCTGCAGTGGCTCTGCCCCTGCAACAAGTCTCTGTCTGGGCACTTAAGCAGTCCATGGCATCCTCTGAAATCTAGGTGGAGGAAGGCATGTCCCCATGGCTCTTGCATTCTGCAAGCCTATAAACTTAACACCACATGTACAATGCCAAGATTTGCCACTTGTACCTTATGGAGCAGCAAGTGGAGCCACAGCTGAGGTTGTTTGAGCCACACAGCTGGAGAAACTGAAGAGTCCTACACTGGGATGCAGGGAGTGGAGAGCCCAGGTGGCCCCGGGAAGCAAGTCCATGGACGGGTCAATCCCCCAAAAGCTTTCTGCCCTCATAGAGCTCTGGACCTACGATGGGAGGGACAGTCTTGAAGATCTCTGAAATGCCTTCTGGGACTTTCTTTCATTGTCTTGATGAATGGCCTCTGGCTTCTTTATATCCATATTAATTTCTTTAGAAACACCTGAACATGCTTGCTTTTTTATTCTACATGGCCAGGCTGTGAATTTTTCTGAATTTTTCCATTCTGTTTCCTCTCACATCTTAGGATAAGCAGTTAAAAGTAGCCACACAATAGCCTGAATGCTTTGCTGCTTAGATATTTCCTCTACCAGGTATCTTAGTTCATTATTCTTAAATTTTGCTTTTTATAAAGTCCTCAGGCATGGACACAGTTTATCCAAATTATTTCCTGCTTTTTGATAAGGATGGACTGCCTGTACTCCAATTTCTAATACCTTTTCTCCAGTTCCATCTGAGTCCTCATTACAATCACCTTTGCTGTCCGTATTTCTAACAGCATTCTGATCACAACCACTTTAGTAATCTCTAAGAAGTTCCAGAATTTCCTTAGTCTTTTCTTCTCACCAGAATTGCCTTTAATGCTCCACTTACGGCAAAATAGTCTTTTTCTAGCCTTTTCCTCCAAATTCTTCCAGCCTCTAGTGCTGCTACACTTCCAAAAGCTGCTTCTACATTTCCAGGTATCTGTTATAGCAACAACCCCACTTTTGGTACAATTTTCTGTCTTAGTCTGTTTTCTGTAGCTATAACTGCGTACCACAGACTGTAATTTATAAAGAACAGAAGTTTCTTTGGCTTATAGTTCTGGAGGCCTGGAGGTCAAGAGCATGGTGCCAGCATCTGGTGAGGGTCATCCCATGGCAGAAGGGTGGAAGGCAGAAGCAAGTACACAAGACAGAGAGAAAGCATGAGAAGCAGATTTCCTTTTATGACCACCTACTACTCTTGCAATAACTAACGCACTTTTGTGATTATGACAATCTATTTATGAAGGCAGAACCCTGATGACCCAGTCACCCCTTCTTAGGCTCTACCTCCCAACACTGTTGCATTGGGTATTAAGTTTCCAACATATAAATTTGGGAGAACACATTCAAACTACAGCAGAAGTTTATAAGGACAAACTCCTACATTAAGAAAAAAAAGGATATCAAATAAATATCCTGACTTTGGACCTCGAGGAACTAGTAAAAGAAGAACAAACTAAGCCCAAAGTTAGCAGAAGGAAGAAAATAATAAATATTAGAGAAGAAATGAGTGAATAAAGAATATAAAAACAATAGAAAAGATCAACAAAACTAAGAATTGGTCTTTTAAAAAGTTTGACAAACCTTTAACCAAAAAAGGAGAACTCAAAATTATAAATGAAAGAGGAGACATCAACTGATACCACAGAAATACAAAGTATAAGAGACTACTATTAATAACTGTGTGCCAACAAATTGTATATCCTATAAAAATGGATGAATTCCTAGGAACATGTGACCTATCAAGACTGGGTCATGAAGAAATAGAAAATATAAACAGATCAATAATGAGCACGGAAATGAATTGGTCATCAGAGAATTCCCAACAAAGAACAGCCCAGGACTTGATGATTTCACTGTTGAATTCTACCAAACATTTAAAGAATTAATGCCAATCTTTCTCAAACTCTTCCAAACAATGGAAGAGGAGGGAAAATTCCCTAACTTATTCTATGAGGCCAGCTTTATCCTAATACCAAAGCCAGACAAGGACACTACAAGAAAAAAAAAATTACAACTAACAGCCCTGATGGAAATAGATGCAAAAATTCTCAATGAATACCAGCAAACGGAATTCGGCAGCACGTTAAAATGTTCATACACCATGGCGAAGTAGGTTTTATCCCTGGGATGCAAGGATGGTCCAACATATGCAAATTAATAAATATGATATACCACATTAACAGAATGTAGGATGGAAATCATATAATCTCAATAGATGCAGAAATATCATTTGGCAAAATTCAACATCTTTTCTTGATAAAAGCTCTCAACAAAATAGGTATAGTAGAAATGTAGTTCAAAATAATAAAGGCTATATATGACAAGCCCAACTGATAAAAACAGAATGGAGAATGGTGGTTGCCACAGGCTTGGGTGTGGGGGAAATGGAGAGATATTGGTCAAATGCTACAAATTTTCAGCTATAAGGGGAATAAATTCTGGGACTCTGATGTACAGCATGGTGACTATAGTTAATACAGTGTCGTATATTTGAAATTTCCTAAAAGAGTAGATGCTACATGTTCTCAGCACCAATATAAAAGGTGACTGACTGTGTGAGGTGATAAATGTGCTGGCTGACTTGATTGTGGTAATCATTTCACAATATATATTTATCAAATCATCACGATGCACACCTTAAATATATACAATTTTGTCAGTTACACCTCAATAAAGCTGGAAAAAATAAAATAAAAAATTAAAATATAAGTGCTTATACACAAAAATAATGACATATATAATGACTCATATGAAAATGTCATAATGACTTTAGGATATCTAAAAATTTATAAAACAAGACAGAAAATTTCTGAATTATAGCAATGTTTCTTTTTTACATTTTACCGAAATATATTAATGATCAAAATTTACTACATATTTTCATTTAAATATTTCAGTCAGTTTTCTATGGTTGATCTCTTATCCAGAAAGAAAATCTAAACCTACCTTTTGGACAAGGAATTGTTTCTCCATTTACATTGGTTAACTATAGCCTAGAAGGCATTTTTAATATAAATTAAGACCTGAAATATAAGTAAATAATTTTAAAATGTAATTAAATTTATAATCAGACATTAATGGAATTTTTTCAAGACCATTTTAATTAGGCATGCAAATGAACCATAGACCATCCTAAAAACAATAAAATTTGCAGCTTGTAGAAATTTGCATAAATTAAACATTCGACATGTCCAGGAGACACCCAAACATTCAGTTCTAAAACAGGTATCTCAGAAAAGTAGGTTTTCTGTTCAGAAACTATATTTATTTGTAAAAGTAGCAAGCAAGAATGCAAAGGAATTGGAAGAAATAAGAATTTAACATTATTGTCTATCCTAACAAAAAATTAAACCCAATATGCTGAAATAAAAAATAATAAAAAAAAATTAAACCCTAGAGTCCCAGGAAGTTTCTGAACAGGGATTCAAATTGCTTATTGTAGCATGTGCATGAGGAAAGAAAGGGTGATAAGAATGAATCACCAAGCTCTTTTCCCTACTACGTTAAAATGATATGCTATTTTCTGCTTTTTCTCAGAAAATTACTAATCCTCAGTTAATTATGGATATTAAAGCATACTTTTCAAAAAAAGTTAAAACCATAGCTCTTTTATGTTTACAAACATAAAATAAGTATTAAAGATTTTATTGAACTCATTGTTAATGAGAGAAAGTTTAAGATGTTACAACCTGTTCAAAGAAAAATCCAGAGAACTGACATATTTGTTGATCTAAAATATTGATTTGAATTTCTAAATGGCTCTTCTCACAGTAGGGGAGAGAAGTCACTTGAATCTACATGCGGAATTTTTGCATGTATATAGACGAGAATGATTTTGCATTGCTGTCAGTAATCCACAACTTAAAAGTTGCGAAATAACTCCATGGCAATGAAAGAAGTAAAACATCCTGTAATGGGTAATTTTGTGTCTCAACTTGATTGGGCCATGAGGGGTGCAAGATATTTGGTCAAAAATTATTTTGGGTGTGTCTATGAGAGTGTATTGGGGTGAGATTAGCATTTTAATGAGTAGACTTAGTAAAGCAGATTGCCCTCCCTAATGAGGGAAGGGTTCATCCAATCAGTGAAAAGCCTGGATATGATGAAAACGCAGAGTAAGAGGGAATTCCTCCAGCCTTGACTGCCTTTGGAGTTGAGATACCAGTCTTTTTCTGCCTTCAGACTAAAAATGAAACATCAGATCATCTTGGTTCTTGAGCCTGGTTCTCAGGCTTTTGTACTCAGACTGGAACTACACCATTAGGCTCTCCTAGATCTCCAGCTGACTGAGTAGATCTTGGAACTTCTTAACTTCCATTATTACATTAGCCAATTCCTTATAATAAATGTATAAGTATATATGTGAATATATGTATGTGAATACATATACATTTCCTATTGGTTCCGTTTCTCTGGAGAACACTGACTAATATAAATTTTGGTATCAAGAGTGGTTCTACACTCTTCTAGACATTGGCCTAGGCAAAGAATTTATGAAGAAGACCCCAAAGGCAATCACAGCAACAACCAAAATAAATAAATGGGACCTGATCAAATTAAAAAGCTTCTGCACAGCCAAGGAAATTGTCACAAGAGCAAACAACCTACAGAATGGGAGAAAATTTTTGCATGCTACAAATCTGATAAAGGGCTGATA
>RJWJ010014784.1:0-37319 GCA_004363605.1 Indri indri | reverse complement strand
AAAAAACATAGGAAAAGATCTCAACCTGTGGTGGTGAATTCTGCTGAAAATAGGAGTGTAGAAATTTCTTGAATATACTAAACTTTGTTCTCATTATCCTCTCTTCAAAAGGAAGTTTAAGTAAGGCTTCAAAATAATCAAATTGTCCTATTAACATTTTTATTTGCCAAACCTTGCTTTATGAAATTGCATATTAATGTGTATTTTATAACCACGAATTACATTTCAAATTTATTTACTTGCCAGCTTTTAATAAACTGAGTTCTCTGTTCCGGAGGTAGTGTCTCCCAAGGAGCCTTTTTTGGAGCTTGAAGAAAGCCCTCCCAGCAGGGCACCAGGAAGACCCTTCATCCAGCCAAAAGAGCCCCACTGGGCCCCTGCAGGCGAGAGAGGGCAGTGGCAGGGCTGTGAGAGGACAGAAAGACAGGCTGGCAGCCCCGCTGCCCGCTTCCACTGCCCCCAGAGACCCGGGGAGAGTGCCAGTGCGGGCCCATTGCCCTTATTCTCTCTGCGCTCCTAACCAGGGGAAGTGAAGAGACAGCTGGTCCTTCCTGTGCCAGGGACCCCCCAGGAGGGCTCTCAGTCTCCTCCCTCCCTCTGCTGGACCTTCTTAGAGAAAGTTCTTCTTTTGCTGCCTCTTTCTGGAGATAGCTTTCTTTGTGGATCTGGGCAATGGTGAGCAGCTATGACTGTATCTCTTCTTGCCCAGTTACCTGGGCCTCGGGGCCTGGAACAGGAGAGGTAGCAGGGGGTTGCCAGGGGGAGTGCCCAGATGGGAAAGGTTCTTTCCACAGCGCAGCACCTGCTTTTTCTGAGCCCATCAGTTGGAGATGCCCTTTGGTTAACCAGATTCCTGTCCCCTCATCTGGCGGGGGCAGGGGAGGGAAAGTAAAACTTTTAATTGAAATATAACATATATACAGAAAAGTGCACAGATCATAAGTGTATGTCTCACTAAATTTTCACAAATAGAGCACCCATGTAACAAGCAACCAGATCAAGTTTATCATTTTATAATGACATTTCTTTCCTGATTATAAAAGCACTTTTAGGAATTTTGGAAAATACGGCAAAGCATTTAAAAAAAACACTCATTGTACCTATATCCCAAAACAACCACTGATAATATTTTGCAGTGTTTCCAATCTGCCTGTCTCTCCCCCTTGCATACACAGATATAGTCAATACATGTGCCTACAAATACACTCACACAGGACACAACTTCTGAAAATGAATGCATGTGTTCACAAACACACAGAAATTTCAAATAGTTGAAATAAATGACACACAGATTTTTAGATGTTTCACTGTGTGGTCGTTGGCTTCACCACCAGGATGGCAGAGAATGAAAGTCAGGGAAACTGAAAACCATCTGTGTCTTTACTTGGTGGCAGAAAAAAGGGCTTTTTGTGGGGGAGGAGGTTGAAATAGATGACTGACATATAAATATGCATGATTCGTAGATTTTATTTATCTAATATTTTTCTATCTTTCAGAAAATTAGGCATTGATGATAGACAGTTGAGAGACATCTGCTCTTCACGCAGAGCAGAGGTGGAACTGACTCTTTTGGCTGCTGCGTAGAACTAAACCCCTTCTGGGCTACAGTTTCGCTTTGCCAAAAGACCAGCTTTACCTTTTTTTCTTTTGATTGGTTCTCTTGCAGACACCAAAGCAGACTTTAACTGTAGCAACTCTTTTTTTAACAAAAGGAAGCTGAGTCAAAACGTTGGAAATCGGCCCAGTTATTTTTGAATTGCAGCAAAATCATCTTCCCCATCACTGCTAACATGAACGAAAGGACACCTTCGTGGTTCTGGTTGCTTTGGTCCTAGCTGAGTATTCTGCAGGCATTGTCTGGAAGGGACAGTTGGCACCAGCTTCCCGTTGCTGTTGGCTGTGCAGGATATGTTGTCCCTCTGCCTCCTGGCGGGCCGAGGGCTCAGCCTCTGCAGGGAGGTTGATGGCATTTCAGCCTCGCACGAAGTTGTGCCCCTCAGGACTGCCCATGCTTTTTTTTAATTAAAGTATATTTTTGATTTCTTACTTGTAATTCGAGTTATTACACATACAGAACATGTATCAGATTTTTCACATTTGTAAAATGTCTTCTCAGATCACTCCATTTTTCCTTTCTTGTTAAAAACATGTTCACAGACCGTACAAAGTGGCCTTTCTGTTTACGTGTGTTCTTGTTGTATTGTCTTTGCAGTCGAAATCAGCTGTCCGCCCTGCCCGCCTGCCTGTGTGGTCTGCCTCTCAAAGTCTTAATCGCAAGTAACAACAAACTTGGATCATTACCAGAAGAGATAGGTCAGCTCAAACAGTTAATGGAGTTGGTACGTTACTGATTTTTAAGATGCTCTTTTTCGTTGGTTGACTGATCATAGCTGTGAAGGTATTCAGAAAGACTTCTTGCCACTGTTGGACAAGGAGGAGCCTGATTTGCTTGAGGGCAGTGTATGATAAAGACATTAAGTGGGGAGAGGAACAGCCTTGCCTTTGCTGTGACAGACACAGTTCCTGAAATTTACAGGCTTCCTGTAGCTTACGGCTCCTGACGTTAGTTCCTGAAGTGTACAGGTTATCACACTGTAGTTAGATATTTTTTTCAGATTGCATATAAATTTATGAAAAATTATGGCTAAACTGGCAAAGTAATCTACAAATAAGTTAGTAGGCCACAGTTCTTGAAGGCGTTATAATTAAATCAGAAGACAGAAAGAACAGAGTGCTCTGATTCTGTAAAGATTTTAGAAACCATTGTCCCAAATCGATGTAACTTTAAAATGTGACCATGTCCCCAGGGATAGAAAAGAAGAACAAGTTATAGATGGACACGGATCGGTTACAAATGTGTGCCTGAGGCTGACATGGCTGTTCTATTTCAGTCTTTCACTACCAGGTTAATTTACTTACCTCGTTTCTAAATTGGGAAAGACTGAATCCTTTCTAGGTTTCCAGTGAGCTAACATGGATGAATGAAGAGGCTAAAACGTAATAGGCATAATTTATTCTCCAAGCAGGTGTTAATATGCATTCTGTACTGACCTTGTGTCAAGCACAGGGCTCAATGGGATTAAAATGATGGACACAGTTCCTGTCTTCCAGTAGATTCCAGTCTAGAACATCAATGGCCAATAAGTTTTGTCTTGTGTGGCTGCTGCTTTGGGGCCACCTGGCACTGCAGTGATGGCATGTGAGGCCCAGATAGAGAGTGCTGTGACCACTTGGTCATGTCTGCAGCGGGAACTGGCTAGGAGAGTGACAGCACCCACGTCACATGTGTATCAGCTTTGACTTTAGTATAGAAATGAGTGCTTGCTATAGAAAGGCATTAGAGCTATAAAAAGTGTCTTTTTCGGGGCTTAATTGATAGCACTGTCTGAAACCGATTCCAGTTAGCTCATACCAAAAGTCAGGGTTGGTTAGAAAGATGCAGGGGTCTGTCAGATCACCAAGTGTCAGGACGTTTGGTCACAGACCATGAGCAACTAGAACAAGACACTGGATCCTTGTCAAGGACTGTGACAGCGGTTCGTTTTCCCACCCAGCTTTCTTTGCATTTCCATACAGTAGCAGAGGTTGCCCAAGTTTAAATGCCCTCCCAGCCAAAGCACCTAACAGAGACCTACTAGCCTCTCTCAGCCTCAGGTTCTACGTGAGCAGCAAGATGTGCGTCCTCCCCTGACTCCTCAGCTATACCCAAGGCACACAGTCACACCGCCCAGACATGGCTGCAGGGCTGCCACTAAAGGGGGCAATCCTGAAAGAAGACATACTAATTTGGGCAGACACTCCCCAACACCCACCACCACCACCACCAAAGTTTCTATTACAAGAAGTATGTGCACGAGGTAGGGAATGACTGATGCATCTTAGGGTTGGGAAAGGTTTGTAAGAGAAAAGACCTTTGAGAGCCCCCTATATAAGCCCATGTGGGATTTCCTAGGAAGAAAAAAGAAGGCAGGGACAGGGGACACATTCAAGAAAAAGGGACAGCCTGTGCAAAGGCAAGATGGCCTGGAAGTCCATGGTGTGCTTGGGGAGTGGGAAGCTGTTGAATTGGCTGGAATCTAGGTAGAATGGGGCTGGGTGTGCCATCCTCGCGTGCACTGCCTTAGATTTAGGCCACTGGCAGCTCCTTCACAGGGCGGTCAAGGCCCCCCGTGGTGGGGCCCTGCTCACCTCTCCATGTTTATCTCTTGCCACTGGCCCCTGCACCCCCTAAGCTTCTGCCTTCTGAGAATGCACCTTGTCCATTTTCACTTCTCAACTTGTGCTCACATCACTCTTCCTGCATGGGCTATCTCTTCCTTCTTCCTTCTCCCTGCCTCCTTCTCCCTGCCTCAGTTCTTAGCCAAGTTAGATCTCACTTCCTCCAAAAAGCCTTCCTGGATCGTCCAAGCTTGAGTTGGGTGCTCCTAAGGCAAGCACCCCATATTTACTACTGAATTTTCATGGAATCACAGGTGTTTTCTTACTTGGCTTCCCCTGTGCCAGCTCCCCACACCCAGAAAGCTGCTTAAGCACAAGAACTTCTTACTTGCTGTTGCATCCCGGCTGCCTGACACCCGAGAGGCACCCACTGGTGTCTGCTGCATGTTGCTGGTGAATGGTGGGAAGTGAGCCTGGAGAGGTGGGTGGCTGGGGCAGACTGTGAAGACCCCCAGGTGCTGTACCTTGGAGGGCTTGAGGGCTGGGGCGAGCAGACTCTGTCTTACAGTCCAAATAACTCACAAGATGCCACTAACTGGTTCCAGGGGAAGAAAATATAGAATAATGCTATTGATGAAACTGATAGTCATGTGCTGCTTCTTTTTCTCTTTTAATGCTGCTTTTAGGAGTCTGATAAACCACAAAACCTGTAGTTGCTAAAATTTGGATTAGATCTTGCAACTAAAACATGAATCACAAGGTTTTTTTTAATAGACTTTATGTTTTAAAGCAGTTTTATGTTCACAGCAAAATCGAGAGGAAGGTACAAAGCTATCTCATATGTCCCGGGCCCCTACACATGAATGGCCTCCACCATTATAAACATCACCTGCCACCAGAGTACATTTGTCACAACTGATGAACCTGCACTGACACATCATTGTCACCCAAAGTCCATAGTTTGCAGTAGGGCTCACTCTTGGCGTTGTACATTCTGCCGGCTTGGGTAAATCCAGCAGTGTAATGTCACACAGAGAAGTTTCATTGCCCTAAAACCCCCTGGTTCTGCCTATTCATCTCTCTCAACCCACGACAACCACTGATCTTTTTACTGTCCCCATGGTTTTTGCCTTTTCCAGAATGTCGCATAGCTGGAATCATACAGCTTCTTTCACTTAGTAGTATAATATGCATTTAAGTTTCTTTCATGTCTTCTCATGGCTTGATAGCTCGTTTTTCTTTAGTGCTGAATAATATTCCTTCGTCTGGATGTACCACCATTTGTCTGTCCACTCACATACCGAAGGACATCTTGGTGGTTTCCACGTTTTAGCAATTGTGAATAAAGTTGAGAAGTTGGTTCCCCACTCCCCCAACCCCCTGCTTCTCGGGTTCCTGTGCTGATGGATGGCACACTGGTAAGATCAGTCTTCTGGAAGCTTTTGGCAGCTGATCTGTGTTTCTGTCCCATGAACCCTGGGCTTAAGTGACACCACATGCCATCCATCAGCTGTGCTCTAGAGCTGTGGACCAGCTCATCTGTTAGCAGGAGACACGTGTGCTGAGCCCGGGAGCCAGCCCCATACCAGAGCAGGGCTTTCCTCAAATACCCTTCGTCAGCTGCAGGGCTGGTGTGTGTAAACAGTGCTATCTCCAGCTCTGGGACATACGAGCTGCTGGGTGGCTCTCAGGGGGCCCCAGGCTTTTCTTAGACACCCGTCCTGGGCCCAGCTCTAGTGAGGACTGCCCTGCATGCTGTTACAGCGCTGTCGTGCCACTTACAGCACCTGATCCTTGTGTCTTTTCTCCACCAGCAATAACCATTGAACCCCCAAGTCCTAAAATGTTCAAGCCATAGGGCATTATAAAAGGCATCTAGTCCAAGCTCTTGACATCTTACAAATGAAGAAATCCAAGGCAGAGACACAGTGAGCAATGTATGGAAGGTCAACCCAGTGTAGCTAAGTCGTAACCTAAGCTGAAACACCCTCACCCAGCACTGTCTGGTGGAAGTAGAATGTAAGCAACAAACATGATTTTAAATGTACTGGTAGCCACATTTATAAAAATAAAAAGAAGTAAGTAAAATTATACACACACACACACACACACACACACACACATATACATACATACATACATATATTTAGAGACAGTGACTCACTCTTTCACCCAGGCTGGAGTGCAGTGGCATGATCATAGCTCAGTGCAGCCTTGAACTCCTGGGTTCAAGGGATCTGCCTGCCTCAGCTTCCTGCGTAGCTGGGACTACATGTGCGCCACCATACCTGGCTAAGTTTTTTGTAGAGACAAGGTCTCAGTATATTGCCCAGACTGGTCTTGAACTCCTGGCCTCAAGCGATTCTCCAGCGTTGGCCACTCAAAGTGCTGGGATGATAGGCATGAGCCACCATGCTCCACCCTATTTAACTCCAAATAGCCAAAATATTACTACTTCAACATGTATACAATATGAAAATGAGATAGTTTTTTTTTTTTTCATACTAAATCTTCAAAATTCAGTGTGTATTTTACTCACACAGCACATGACAGATTGGACTGGCCACATTTCTGGTGCTCAGTGGCCCCATGTGGCTAGTGGCTGTTCCACCAGACACTGCTGCCCCGTGTGTATAAGCAAGCATGATCTTTGTGAAAAGCAGTTATTTGTGAAGTTGGTGAAAATTTATTAAGTTGTTATTGTTTAACCACAGGGAGTGACTGGCCTTGCTTAAGGTCACAGACTAAAAAAAGATTCTTTTCCATCCATTCTTACTTATCTTTCATATCTTTTTGCTTAAAATAGTAGTGTTAGTATAGACAACCATACCAGATTATTTTTAGCTATCAGTTGGAGAAAAAAAAAAATTCCCTGGAGAGCCTGAAGTAATTCTAGAATTGGGGTAGAAGGCTTCTGTTTTGTAGTCCCATTGTAGCAAACTTGTTGAAATATTTGGGAGCTCCACAGGCATTCAGAAGACCTGAAGGCCTGAGTGTGTCAGTGCTGATAAAACCACTCAACTTATTGGGCTGTAAGCACTGTTTGTTAACTATTTTGGAAGAAATATTTTTGAATTTTTTACATCAGACTCAGGGTATCTTTTTTTTTTCTTTTTTTTGAAACAGTCTCACTCTGTCATGCTGGATAGAGTGCAGTGGCATCATCAATTGCTCACTGCAACCTCAAACTCCTGGGCTCAAGTGATCGTCCTGCCTCAACCTCCTGAGTAGCTGGGACTATAGGCACGCACCACCGTCCCTGGCTAATTTTTCTATTTTTAGTAGTGATGGGTCTTGCTCTTGCTCAGGCCGATCTCGTACTCCTTCCTGAGCTCAAGCGATCCTCCCACCTCGGCCTCCAGAGTGTTAGGATGACATGCATGAGGCACCGTGCCCGGCCAGACTCAGGGTATTTTAAAATCAGAACCCTTTTCTTCCAAGGGTGAATGTACATTTCAGAGCCAACATTCACTTAAAAAAAAAAAAAAAAGCAAAACACCTTAGCCATCTACAAGAAAGCAGTTGTCCTTTCTCATTTTTAAAAGGAATTGGAGTCGGAAAACAATATCTTACTTTTTAAAATATATCATGATTTTCTAAGAATCTTAAAACAAAAAGCATTTCCATTCAGTCATTGGTGTGTCCAGCCATTTGAGACTGTGCAGGGAGGATCAAAACGTGGTTGTTCCTCCTCCCGTGGAGAAGCCGTAAGAAGTACTACTGAGACATCCTCTTTTTGATTCAACAAGAGTGGCCAGGTTGTATTTCCACATTGTTGCAGGTGTAGGAGAACTTACAGAGTCTTAGCTCGATGGAACTGGCCCTCCAGGTTCATTTCTGATGCGAATGATCTAGAACTTTCCAACCTCCGTGGCCACTCTGACTGACTTCTGTACCCCCTGTTGCCTCACAGCTGTCATTGTAGGTGTCTGTTGCTTTGTAAGTCTATCTGCTTGTGCTTTCTATGGGGGAAGTGGTAAAGCACTTACATTTACCGAGTACCTACTGTATACCAGGCACTCTGCTAGGTACATGGCATGTATTATTTCCTATAATCTTGAGAGTAACCTAGCAAGGTAGGTATCATGTTTACATTTTACAAACAAGTTTCAGTTTTGGAATTACTTACGCAAAGCCATGAGGCTACAAAGTGGTGGAGCTGGAGTCAAACCAGGTTTTTCCGACCAAAGTCCACACCACAATGTAGCCGCTGTCTGCTCACCTGGGCTGTAAGCCCCTCATGGACAGGGACCCTGATTTCTTTCTTTGGAGTTCCCTGGTTCGACTGGTTTTGCCATGAAAGTTGTGGTCCGCCGTGAACAGCTAAAAGTGAACAGGAGAATGTGACAAAAAAGAGTTGGGTACAAGCAGGCAATGTCTCTCTCCGTGTTTTGTTTCCGTGGAACCAACAGGCAGGCAGGGGGTCTGTAGACTTCTCTTGTGTTGTAATAAGTAAATAAGTAAACCTTATTTTACTCGTTAAAAGCTTGTTAACATTTTGAAAACGTGGTTCTTTTACTGTGAAATCATGCCGGAAAATGAGGTTTATTTGGTAAGAGGTGCTGTATAAATGCCACATACTATAATTAACAGGCAACTGCACAAACACACTAAGTTAGAACATAATAAGTTGAGAGCCTTTCGTGGAGCATTTGCCAGAGATCTGCAAGTTTTCTTTTTGGTCCTCTGTACATGGTGACATGGTGAGATTCAGAGATGGGCTGTCTTGTTCAGTTTTTCTCAATTCTGTCCTCCCCGACCCATGCAGCGTGTGAAAATTGTGTCTTCTAGCTCTTACTCTCATGTGAGAGATCACAGTATCATTGATTTGGAAACCTGCTTTTACAATCAAGAAGCTCACAAGGCCTGGCTCAAGTAATAACTGGTCGGAAGGTACATTTCTTGGCCTTAATGAGATACACTATTTTTTATTCTCTTTTTATGAAATGTTTGGTTGTGTGGAGAGTTTGAATTCAAGGACTGATTATAGACACATGATATATTCAACAGCTTCCGAGGAAAATCCCTTCATTATTTTTATGTGATCTCTGAGGTCGGTGTAGTGAGGACATAAATTCACCTGGCCGCCATAATCATTCGTCCAGTCACGGTCCCTGGAGTCGCCTCCTGACCTCTCTGGTTTCTCTAGGACTACTGGGCTCACTCAGATCCCTTCTGTTGTTTCCATTTGTGCCTTTCTTAGGAAGAGCAGCAGGGCAGGGCATGTGTTTGTGGGTGTAGGAGGGGTATAAAGTAGAGTCTTACACTGGGAAGACACACTGGTGTGAGAGGTAGTAATTTATTGTACCAGAGGTTGCTTGAAAAAGTTTCAAGTTTAAATGGACATATTGATTTTTCTTTTAAAAGAAGAAAATTTTGACCACACATGGAGATTTTTTTTATTGATCAGAAAACGAAATTGATATTATTAAGTTTATTACGTATCTGTGTTTTAACAAAAGTCATTTCATTATTTCTGATGTAGTAAATAGATTTTCCTGATGTTGGAAGAAAATTAGAATTATTTAATCCTCAACTCTTCTTTCAATAGAGACACAGAGAGTATATGACATTCACCCAAAGTTACACCAAGTCATACAAAAGGGATTTCCATAAAAGGGCACCATGGTTACATGATGGACAGCTAGTGTTAATAGCTTGCATTTCCTGTCGGAACTTTTGCATTTTCTTCAATTAAGTAAATAGCTAGATTTATCACAAAAATATGACTTAAGGATCGTCTTGACTCAGTGTTTATGTCAGTTTTCATTAGATATCACTCCTTACAAAAAAAAAAGCTTTTAGTCTTTTTTATGATATTATTTTCCAAAAGTGAGCATTACCTAGTTTAATAATCCTTGAATTTATTCTGATATTTTAAATCCTTGCCATTTTTGCATTCTGAAGGTATGTTAGCAGCTAGTACTTAGTAACAAAAATGTATTAATCTCCAACATGCATTTAACACTGGGGACTTCTTTTAGTGTGATGAAGAGAGAGTCTTAATTTCCAAAGTTTTTCTTTTGGCTTTTGGTTAAAACCAGTGGAAAATAAGTATATTTTAAGTCATAGTCCAAATTCTCCATTTAGATTTTTATCTAAATGACAAAGTTGGACTGCCTGATCCATAAAAAATTTAAGCTTGAGTAGTTATATTATTATAATTAGATCTATTTCTGTATCAAAAATAATAAACTCAGTAAATATTTGTGACAGATGCTCATAATGATTCTTTTTAATCTACCTGTACGTTTGTAATATTATAACACTAAATATATGGGAATTTGATTTCACTGAAGTTTGGAATAATTATTCTCTAAGACATGGCTTAGGGCTAATAGAAAATTCAGGAGGGATTTATTTGACTATTCTAATAAGTAACTGAATCTGTAATTTATGACCTGATAAATTTTCACTAATTGCAGAAGTGTGAGGCGTTAGTGTTATTTTATAAATTTATTTTCCTAAATCCTGTCTTCTTTAAGTAACTACAAAAATCCATGCTTTATCTTGGGCTAAATTTGGACACAAGTGTTCTAGAGAACAAGGCCATTTTAGGCATATTGCTTTTACATTTTCAGAACTGAAATATCTTATCCCCAAACACCTAGACTATTATCTCCTCTTTCCTCCTCATCCCCCAGTTCATTAAGACATAATTACCTATGGGGCTTTATTTTTGTGATGAAATTCATAGCTTCTTTAAAATTTGGCAAGGTTCAGTGACTTGTGGGGAATCGAATTTTGCACTATTTTCTACACTATTTAATTATACAAGAGTGAAAAGTCTTTATCCTGCTTACGTGCTAGATCTACCTGGGTAGTAATTGCCCCCCTGCCCTCCAATTATTCTGTCAGGACAGGAAGTAACTGACGACGGTGCAGAGTGCCATTAAAATAATTTGACCTTCACTATAAACCCTTGAAAATGTGAATGGACAATTGGATTTTGTGTTTCTGATTGTCTACAGATGTCCTGTCCTGTAAGTCAGAAGGAAAACTTGTATTTATCATTATGTGAAGTTTTTTTAAAGTAAATTAAGTAACGTTTTCTCTGCTAGTAATAAGTAAATATAGCTGAGGGGAGTTGGTTTTCTTTGATAAAGCCATTATGTTAGAAATACATGTTGGAAATAATTACCGTATATTCAGAGAAACAGCGTACCTTGATTTCACGGCTAACACAGGCATGGCCAGCAAAGAGTAGGGTGAATATAGTCACGAAAATATGGACCAAGGCTTAGTTTCATATCAGATTTCATACTGTGAACAGTATGTTGCCTAAATATATCAATTACCTTTGTGCTTCCCTTCTCCCCCCAACCCTTATTTTTTAAGAGAAGGATTTTTCTTGAACATTATGTCCTTGAAACTTATGAAAATTGTCAGTTTCACATTGAAAATCTGTGATTTCCATGATCTGCAAAAGGGTCTTTCTCGTGCCGTCACTCACAAGACTTACAAAAACTTATTTTAGATGTCAACGACAGAAATTTTCTCTAGTGATGGAAAGTCATTTCCACGAATTCTTCCCCACGACACCATCTCCAGCCATCAACAACACCACCTGATCATAAATCCCACAGGATGATTTGATTTCATGCATTTCTAAGGCTCACCTGTATATACCATTGGTTTGAGGGCTCTTTTTACATAGAATGGAATGGTACCTCTTGTTTATTTGTAACTTAGTTAAGGCAAAGAAAGATAAAGCTTTCATTGAAAGGATTTGGTTCTTGGCTTCTGTGACTGACCAGATGCCACAGTAATTGGGAAAAGATGGCATTTCACCATTCACTTCTTGTATGTGGAAATATATTCAGAAAGACGGAGCAATTTACCAACTAAACAAGGGGCTGAGAGTGACTGAACAAATCTCTGGACCTCCTAATTCTGTAATTACTTCCTGAGACCTTCTTGTTTCTGCAGATGTGGTTGTGTTTTTTTATTTTTTTTTTGTTTTAAACACCATGGGTGTTTTTCTTAAAATTTTGTGTGACTTTTCTGCGCCAGGAGGGATGCAGCAACGGCAGCTTGAGGGTGATGCCACGGAACACCTAGCGCTCTGAGCCATATCACCCCACTGCCCCCGTCAGACAGCTGTTCGGAGAAGCTTGGTGGGGTGACCACACTCTGTACACCCGGGCTTTATAGATTGCAGCTCCGTTCCCTTTTAGCAGGAGCAGTGTTGTTCCCTTCATGGGGTGATATCCATTGAGCACCCTATGACCATGACAGGTTGGCCGGTCACCTGGGAAGTGAGATGAGACGAGGTTGGAGGGCAGGGACCCACTGTGTTGTGTATAGCCCTGGTCTAACTGGAGCCCAGGGGTTTTCAGGGGATAGGTGGATGACAGGTTCATCCCATCTGCATCAAAGTGAAACAGATGTCTGAAACCAGGCTTTGCTGCCTTCTAAGGTGAAAGGGGGCAGTTTTTGCAGGTTCAAAAGTGAAATGGGATAGCTAAGGACTTGACCTCACTGCGCTCTTTCATATCCCAATTATCTTTGGTTCTATGATACCAAGTGGGACCTGCACGGGGTTCATGTGTATATTGGAGCATCCTGGGGTCCCAGCCACGAGATGGAGCCTCAGTGTTATGGGGTGTCACCACAAGTGGATTATACAAGTTTCACCCAACATTTATTGATGCTTTACTTTATACCTGGCACTCCACCAGGCACCAGAAAGATAGAGTGAATAAGATATAGTCCCTCGCACCTAGGAGCTGACACGCTTAAACAGGAAGGCAAATGTGAGCAAAAGAATTATAATAACCCACTATCTGTAGGATCACAAAGGAAGAAGAGTGGTCAGTCTCCCGGGTGTGGGATCAGAGCAGCAGAGAGAAGCCTTAGGAAAGGTTTAAAGGAGGCGGCTAAGGCTTAAAAATGAGTAGGTGGGACAAGAAGACAAACAATATTGGCATATCGGGTAGGGAAAGAGCCTGAACAAGTTTGGGGACTGTGAAACAGCTTGGCACACGCTGAGAATTGCAAGAAGCAAGAACATGGCTGGAGTGTGGAATACAAGGAAGAATATTCCGAGCAGTGGTGTTGGAGAAACCGGCAGCCCTCATCATAGACGCTGGGTGTTGCTTCCAAGTTTGGATTTATTCTGTAGTTGCTGAAGATCCCCTGCAAGTGTTTAAGCTGGTGACAACATAGTGAAATGTGCACTCTGGCAGCTCTGCGAAGGATGATCCCAGGAGGAGACTGATGTATGGAAACCAGTCAGCGGACCACCGTAGTGCCCAGCTGAGACGTGTGCAGGTCTGGACTACAGGGGTAGCTCGAGAGCAGGGCACAGCTCCCAGAGCCAAGAGGAAGAGTGGGATAAGGGGAGATAATGAGGATATAGATTATAAATGTCAAGGCCTCCATGTTGCATGTGTCAAGAGGTGATTCTAACCGAGGATTAATGGAGTATTTGCTATCTAAAGCAAAGACAAAAATTGCGTTTCATAGTCTTGCCTGTAAAATGTGTGGAAAGGTGGTCAGCTACAAGGTTTCTAGCCATACGGTAAGAACTCCATTTTAAATAAATAGTGCATCCAAACAGTGCATTAACATTCATAGATTTTCACTGTAAAATGTGAGAGTTTGTTAAGATACGATGCTTTGTCATCTTCCTTGCATTTAGAGGCACTATGGGATAGCCCAGTGTTAACTCTGGCACTTGCATGCTTTGGGCGTCTGGCTAAACTTTTGTGAGCCTCAATTTTCTGATCCGTAAATATTAGGCTAGTAATATTGCCTTATGGGTTTGTTGTGAGAATTAAATAAAATCGAAGCATGTGAAAGTGTCAGGCCAGAGGCTGGCAAAGCAGCTACCAAATGCTACTAAAATCTTTCTTTTCTCCCTTTTTCTCTCCTCTTTAAACTCTCAGGGTGTTTAAAGCTTTGAACTTTTTTCTTCTCTGTGCTGAGCCTTAATGCTAGGGACCGGGAGACCAGCATAAGAGTGTACCTGTGTAGTTGTCCCAATATTTAAATTCCTAGGGAGATTTCACATGAAATGCTTGACTTCCTGGGAAAGACGTTGATTGTTGCTCTCTCTGCTTTGGATACAGGATGTCAGCTGCAACGAGATCACTGCACTGCCCCAGCAGATAGGCCAGTTGAGATCTCTACGAGAACTGAATGTCAGAAGAAATTACCTTAAAGTTTTACCACAAGGTAAAAAAGAGAGAGGAAAAAAATGAAGAAGACGGGAGACTTTGATTATTGTGTTGGTGTACTTCTGGGAAGGGAGTGGATCTTGCATGTATGCTCACTACTGATGATTATGATTTGCATTTCACTTGTAGGTGATGGGAAAGTGCTGCTTACAGCATCGAGATCATTCCCCTGTATAGCGCTGTGCAGGGACAAGGGTGGGTGGGGTGTTTTAGTTCGCTGGGGCTGCTATGACAGAACTGCAGACGGGATGGCTTAAATAACAGTAGTTTATTTTCTCACACTTTTGGAGGCTGGAAGTCCAAGATCAAGGTGTCAGCAGGGTTGGTTCCCCTCTCCCTGGCCATCTTTCCCTCCCTGTGTCATTACATGGTCTTCTCTGTGTCTTTCCTCATCTCCTCTTCTTATGAAGACACCAGTGGACTGGGGCCTGCCCTAATCACCTCATTTTACCTTAATTACCCCTTTACTGACCCTGTCTGCAAATACAGTCACATTCTGAGGTTTCAGGGTTAGGGCTTCAACATAGGAATTTGGGGGGGGCACAAGGCACCCATAACAGGGGGCAATGTGCATTGTTTTTGGTATGGGTGTGTGACGTTCTACAACACAAAGCCAACCATTTAGGGGACATGCTTGGTCCTGCAGATCCTGGCTGTGAGGATTCCTAGCCTTGGGGATCTGGGACACCTGGTCAGAACCCCCAGTGTCTAGAATCTGTTCTTCAGGTGAGAGTGCTGCCCCTGGAGTGATACTTGGATTAATGTCACTGGTAGTTTTTGGTGAATTTCACCGATGATGGCTTCGGAGCCTCAGTGTTGAGACCTGGCTCCCCTGCCACTCAGCACCAGTGCCAGGTCCCTAGACAGCTGTGCCCTGGCAGCGGTGGGCTTCCACAGGATGTCCCTCTGATACAGTGTGTTGGGGCTCGAGGAAAAAGATACATTTACTCAGAAATTTTTTTACCATCAAGAGATTGAAAGGCGCCTTGTAGGGGATAGTGGGTCTGAATTTCATATTTGGGTTTGGACCTGGATCAGGAATGAATTGATGAGCCTCAGAACTCTGAATGCTCCTCAAAACATACTCCAGTTTTCCAAGATCACATTGATTTCTATTCTTTTGGTTTAAGGAAGTCTAGACATATCTAATTTCAAACATGTATTTCAGAACATGCCCCAGGCAAAAGCATATATTTGGAACCAGTCAGCATCTGGTTCTCTGACATTATGCAGCAGTTTGAGAGCTGCCTGGTTCTCGCTATCCTGTCCCCGCATCTAGATCTTTGCCCTGAAATGCTTCCTTATTCCAGGCAAGAAAATGAAGCTCACGAAGGGGAAAGAACTTTATAAAATGCGGCGTCCTGGCCGGGCGCGGTGGCTCATGCCTGTAATCCTAGCACTCTAGGAGGCCAAGGCGGGCGGATTGTTTGAGCTCAGGAGTTCGAGACCAGCCTGAGCAAGAGCGAGACCCCCGTCTCTACTAAAAAAATAGAAAGAAATTATCTGGACAACTAAAAAATATATAGAAAAAATTAGCCGGGCATGGTGGCGCATGCCTGTAGTCCCAGCTACTCGGGAGGCTGAGGCAGGAGGATCACTTGAGCCCAGGAGTTTGAGGTTGCTGTGAGCTAGGCTAATGCCACGGCACTCACTCTAGCCAGGACAACAGAGTGAGACTCTGTCTCAAAAAAAAAAAAATGTGGTGTCCTTTATAGATGGAAGGTTCAAGTGTCTGCCTACCATTTTTCACCTTTCTCATGATGACTAGCATTTTACAGAAGTAGAAATTATGTCAGCATAAGATTTTTTTACCTTATTATTTGAGATGACTTGGTATAAAAATATTGATTTTTCATTTTGTCCTTGTGCAATCCCATTTTCTGAATGTATAAAACATTTTGAATGTATGAAACATTTTTTGAATGTTCCTTTACAAGTACAAAAGGAAAACTCTTAACAACAAATTTATATGCATATAACCTTTTATGCACTAAAGAAAATTTTATTTAAATTTAAGCTCCCATGCTAATCATTATGAAAACATCACAGATGGTTGAACTCTCATTTTCAAAAGGAAAAATTAATTTAATCGTTGTGCAGTTGCCTTAATGGTTTAGTAACATATGGACAGTGTACCTGCAAAATCCAGGTTTTTGTTTCTCTCACCACTCCTTATTCGCTTACCTTAAAAGCATCACTTTCCCATAAAAGATCAGTTACAAATTGCTATACTTCCAATAATTATGTTTTCTCAGTTTGGATATTTTAAAATACACTCAAAGCTAAAATTTTAGTTTACTGGAAAATCTTTTCTTTTTTTTAAGAATTTCCCAATTTCCTGAAGGCTGGGCGGGGTGGTGGCTCACACCTATAATCCCAGCACTTTGGGAGGCTTAGGCAAGAGGATTGCTAGAGGCCAGCAGTTCAAGACCAGCCTGGGCAATATAGGAGACCCTGTCTCTACAAAAAAGAGAAAAATCAGTCAGGCATGGTCGTGTGAACCTGTGGTCCAAACAGGAGGCTGAGGCAAGAGGATCACTGGAGCCCAGGAGTTTGAGGTTGCAGTGAGCTATGATTGTGCCACTGCACTCTAGCCTGGGTGACAGAGTGAGACCCTGTCTCTAAAAAATAATAATAATAATTTCCTGAATATCAAATTTTTTTTTTGTTTCACTCCGGAGAACTCTTTTGACAAAAGAGCATTGATAATGCTTTCAGGCAGTGAATTTAAAGACTTTCCAGACTTACATGTTTTTCTGCTTTGGGTACCCCTCCTCATATGTTTTCAATTTGAGGAGAAAAAAAAAAAGTTTGTGGCCTAATTACCCATATCAGTTTTGTGGTGGTTTAGTACAACTGCAATGAGGAGACCGTATTTTATTCTTTCTAGGACCAGTATGAATAGAAAATTAAAACAGCCATTCATTGCCTCTCTTTGCAGTGGGGAGAGAGAGTGGGATTTGTTCTTATTTATTAATTTTTTTCTTACTCCCTTTTTTTGCTTCATTTCCTTGGACCTTTCCTGGGATGATGTTGCAGTATTATCATTTTCGCCCTCATTTTATAGTTGTAAAACCGTCCAGTTCTGGTTTTTCTAAATTACAATGGCAATTGTGTTCCACACTGGAACTAAAAGGAAAGGAAATAGTCATTATAAAATCATTCCATATTTTATTTACCCGTAAGTTCCTGCCTGCTGTGTCTGCCATGAACTTAGCCCTCTAGTCTTACTTTGAAATCTTCATTTTTAAGTGGCAAAGAATTGTTGACGATCCAGAGACATGTTAAATTCTCCCACTGATTCGCCAACCTAAATTTAGTGAGTAGAGTTAACTATGGCGGAGACACGTTAGTGTCCCCATGGGTTGCGGCAAGGAGGTGTTCCTGTTAGCATGGAATCCCCTAATGCCTGGCTGTTTTAGAAGCCAACAGTGAGGCGACAGGGCATCTCACTTTTCCTTACCCTTTCCCTTTCATGATTCCACCGTCCTCTGGTCTAGAAAGAATTGCAGTCCCATTACTTCTTTCCTTAAGACAAAGTAATTCGATAAGTAATGAAAGAAGGAAAGTCCCTCAAATCCCCCAAGCGCCTTGAATTCTGAGAAGAGATATTGGTCACTAGGAGACTCTTTCTTGGTGTGATTTGAAATAGTGTAGCTGAGTAAAGTGAAAACCCCAGGGCAGCGTAGAGGAGAGGAGAAATAGTGCTAATTCTTACTACAGGACTCTGCCTTCGGTTCCTTTTCTTTATCTAATTCTTGCCCTTCTTCCCTTTGCAACCCCTTGAGGATTTCAAAACGCCGTATTTCATCCCTTATCAGATCTCATAACAAAAATTCTGAGACCTCAATCTGAAATGAACCCTCCATAGCCTCACGCAGACGTCTCCATGGCTTGCCAGCGTCACCCCGGGTGTCTGGCGTGGCTCGGCCTCTCTCTGCTCTATGGAATATATTTGACTTTGTATCTAGCAGCTGCCAATGTTGGTTTGAATGCTTGAAATTACTGAGTGTTTACTGTGCCACTGGGTGGGGATTTTAAGCTAAATATAATGTTCTGTCTTGTTAGTGGAGCTAAGGAAGACTTTTTTAAAAGCAGTGGAATTAAGCCTCATCAAACCAGAATTACAGGGCCCGTCAGAAAATTCTGAATTAGATAACGTTTTTTTAAGTGCAATTGAAAAAATTATGGACATATTTATTGTAACTAGTTCTGGGGTAATGCCAGTTCAAATACATTGAATAGATAAGAATATTCTATAATTAGCATATTATTCATGGGCTAGCAAGTGCTACTGGGAAACAGTTTGAAGTTAAAACATGAACATGTCCTATGTAATGTGGCTTATGTGATTCTTTTGCTGGAAAAAAAAAAAAGGCTTTTTAAACAATAGATATTATACATGTCAAGTATTTCCAACTCTTACCAAAAGTAACAACAGTTTAAAATTTCAGGGCTCCCCAGGAAAGATTCCCACCCCCCATTTAGTAAAATGTTACATACGCATACCATGTATACCTAATGTACAACTTGTTTTTGGTTATGCTAAATGATATTTTTTCTGATAAGCAGAAAATTAATTTTTGAATGTTTAGCCTTTTAATCTTGTTGCTTTCTAAGATTTTTTCTTTCTTTCTTTTTATCTGTTATTTTAGAATTGGTAGATCTTCCCTTGGTCAAGTTTGACTTTTCCTGCAACAAAGTGCTCGTGATTCCCATTTGTTTTAGAGAGATGAAGCAGCTGCAAGTGTTACTGCTCGAGAATAACCCTCTGCAATCTCCTCCAGCACAGGTGAGGAGTCCAGCAGCAAAGCCAATACCCGTGGGATACGCTATCAGTAGCACTTAAGCAGCTCTCCACCGGGCCAGTTTTTCAGTTCTCTACTGAATTAAGATGGTATTAGACACGATCGTTAGCAGTCACAGTCTTTCAGAAGATGCAACCTTGGGTGAATCTGACTACAGTAAATTGCCTTCTGCTGCATCAAGTCCATTTACCAGCACTTGGCCACAGTTCTGATCACGCCTACCCCAGATTATATGTTTAATTATTTCTTTCTCTCTCTCCTTTTTTTTTTTCTTTTGTGGAGACAGGGTCTTGTTCCACTGCCCAGGCTGGGGTGCAGTGGCGCAATCGTAGCTCTCTGCAGCCTCAAACTCTTGGGCTCAAGCGATCTTCCCACTTCCGCCTCCCTGAGCAACTGGGACTATATACTACAGGCCCGTGCCACCCTGCCTAGCTAATTTTTTTATTTTTTGTAGAGACAGGGGTCTCACTATGTTGCCCAGGCTGTCTTGGCCTCCTGCGCTCAGGTGATCCTCCTGCCTCAGCCTCCTGGAGCAGCTGGGACTACAAGCATGCACTACCATGCCTGGCTAATTTTTTTATTATTATTTTGTAGAAATGGGGTCTCACTATGTTGTCCAGGCTGGTCTCAAACTCCTGGCCTCAAGTGATCCTTCTGCCTCTGCCTCCCAAAGTGCTGGGTCTATAGGCGTGGGCCACTGCACCCAGTCTATTTCTCATTTTTTTGAAAACTTTCTCCTGGGGTATATGGCTTACAAAAGGAGTAATATATTTCTTATTTGAATGTTAGCTAGAAAATGGAGTTTAAACATCTTAAAATGTGATTATTAATTATTTAGAGATAGGGCTAAAGGTCAAATATTTCAACTGTAGGAGAACAAAATGAAGTATATGTTTTCAGATGATTAACCATGTAGATATTTTAAAGTTTTTCTTTTTTAAAATAATTTAACAACTTCTTAAATCTACAATTATTTTTAAGCTCTCAATTGCTTTCTTATGGGCTCGAAAATAATTATGCTTTTGCCATCTTTTGTGATTGGAATGTTACAAGGTCAGTTATCTGACTTGTATACTTTTTACACTGTATTTATGCTTGAATACATTTCTGTTAGAATTTCATAGTTTATTTAATTCAAGAAAAATTAGAAATTGCTTGAGCATGATTTTCTATTTAAAGGAGAATGTGGAGGGAATGATTCCCATTATATGTTTTGGAGAGGTCAAATTTAGTGTGCATTGTTAGGGTGTTACTAAAAATGAAATTGTGAGACTTGAAATACACAGAGTCAGGATCTGATATTCCCATTTTGTTTTGTCATGGAAAAATAAATATGTGTTATTAATTTCATCACAGATTTGCACGAAGGGCAAGGTGCACATATTTAAGTATCTGAGCATACAAGCATGCCAGATTAAGACAACTGACTCGCTTTATCTCCACACCATGGAGAGGCCACATTTACATCAGCACGTGGAAGACGGGTGAGTCGGTGCCTTCGCTCTAAGCCCCTGTTTAGAACTTGCTTAGGCCAAGACCCTCCAGGTAACTAACTACAAAAATCTATTTGCTCACTTCACCAATTCAACTTCGTAACTTGGAGTTTGAGAAACTATTGAAATAAGAAAGCGAAAATTGATGCTGTTGAGAACATTTTGACATCTCTAATCTCATCTACCGTCTCCTAATCAATAATCAATCAATAATCCTTGCTGAGTACATGTGTATATACTTATATAAATAAGATCTATAATATAAATATGGGGATTTTTTTACTTAGAACAACTATATCAAACTCAGATACGCCTTTGTTACAATTATAAATTTGGAATATGTCTCCAGAACATTGTTAAGAAAAACTGCAGGCTTTATTTTTTAATTGTCTTTTAAAAATACAACATGTGTAGTTTTTTGCCACTTCCTGTTTCGAAGGGAAGTGTTAGAATCCTTTCACAAGTCGTTAGGCTTTTTGTGGCGTAAATCAAGCCTTGAGCTTCCAGAAAACAAAATTCCCACACCGAACACTCTTACAGGAATGTAAGTCCTTTTTGAGAATTCTTCACTGCAGAAATCTTTTCCTTCACTTTTTGCTAAATGAGGTAACTTAAAATTTCAGACTACCCTAATGTTACTTTTATATAATGCTTAAAATATGTATCCATTATTTTATCTTATAAAGATCCTATCAAATGTATTTAATCACTAGGTAAAAATTTAAAGAATTATTGAAAGTAACCCCATTTCATCACATAAGAGGTAAAGGCAGTTATGTGGCTTATTGCTTTTTTTATGTGCTATCATCAATAAAATAAGAAAATTGGTAACAGTTTTAAAGAAACAAGTTGACATCTAAGAGCAGGCCAGTTGGTTAGAGTGTAAATCCATGAAACCATGAACATAAAGAATTTATCTTGTACTGTATTTAGACAGTAAAAGTGTCTGATTTTCATTAGGCCCCTGTCTTAATATTCTTTAATACCGAATTGATTTGTTGCTTGATGATAATAATGATAGAAAATTTGTATAACAAGTCATTATTAGAATATAAACTGATATATCTTGGTGTGAACTTTGTGATTTTAATTTTTTCTAAATGAATTCAATATTGATGACATCTATCCCAGCAAGAAGGATTCTGATTCGGGAGTTGGAAGTGATAATGGAGATAAGCGATTATCTGCCACAGAGGTAAAGTGGGTGATCAGATTTATTTCCTACTGTGCTTCTAAATGATTCTGTTGGTGTTCACTGAACTCCTTTCTGGTAAAGGGCACTGATGCATCTGCTTAAGAATATGCGATACCATTTATAAAAGCAATTTGAACTCCTCTAAGTGTTTTGTAAACATTAGCTGTTGTTAGCTTATTTTGCATCTTTAATATTTTGCAAATACCTCGAGTCCCTGTCCTCTTCCTCTCCTCCTCCCACACATTATCTAGAATATTCTTGAATGCTTCATAAATATTATGAAATGACTAATTAATGTGCAAGTGCCCCTAAAGCACTTTTCTAAATATGTTTGGTTTTAAGTGATAGAGAAATTTAGGAAAGAGTTGTTAACATGCATGCATAAACGTTCAGGAATCAAGTGTACATTGCACTTCAGCAGTTCACCCATAGGAAATGCATTTATGAGTCGCTATAGTTTTTATAACAATATTTGCTTTCCTAAAACTGTTAGATCGTGTTTTATTCAGATAATTGGATAAAAGTTTGGTTGTTTGTAAGCTAAGAGGCCTCACACACTACAGCTTCCTATAGTAGTTATAAATAACTCTTCATTAACACATTTATTATCTCACATATAGTCTATTAGATTCCCCCAAATCACACACTAATATACCATGAAGTGGAGCTTCTTGACCCGGGAAGCTAAAAAGGTGTGGTAGAGGAAGTGTCAGGTATTCTTCCCTTTTTGAGGGAAGTTATTAAGTTTTTGTAGTTACTGAGTTTTGGAACATTAGAATACTCTTTGAAGTTGTCCTTAATAGGCTAATTACCTCATCCAAGGAATTCACATTTTTACTATGTGTGACTCCAGGAAAAAGCCTTTTCTAGTTCTCCTCAGGTCTCTGAAGTTTAATAAGTAGCAATAGTATTTGAATCTATTTTTCACAAAATGCTCTATAAAGCAGTGTATTAAAAAAATAGGGTTCCTTAAAATACAGACCATTTTGAAAGGAAGACAAGTGAGTAGGCAAAAAAAGGCCAGTGTCAATAAAAGAAAATGATGCCTAAGAAGCCGTAAGAGTAGTTCCCTGTGGTTCAGCTGGAGTTGGGGGTAGGAGGAGGCTAGACACATTTCTTTATAAGTTGTATTTTAATTCATCTTCTTCCGCTTTATTAAAACTCTTAAGTCCCCTCAAATGGACCATTGTTTCAGAAATTACTCACCCTAAGCATATTTTCTATTAAATTAAAACAGACTCTGCTTTATCCTTTCTCTCTCTCCTCAGACTAATTAAGTTCATTAATAAAACATTATACAAAGAACTTCATTATCCTTTTGTTCTCACGTAGTATAAGTAGGATGCTAATATCGTTCTAGAAGGAGCCCAAGGATTTATTCTCTCCCTGTTAATTAGATGCATATCTTTGGAATTTTGCTAAATGTTTTAAGATGAGAGGTGGGTGGAAGAAAAAGGGAGAATAGAAAGGATTATAGTCAACAGATTAAAATTCATGCATCTTCCTGTTGGCCTTTTGCTGTCACATGTTATAGCTTCCTTACCTAAGAATGCCTCCAAGAGATTTGCTTTTTGAGAATGAGAAGGGTTCTGAATTACCTTATGTGGCTTTCTGTTTCAACTTTGGCAAAGATGTTACCATCCATGTCAATCAATCTCACACCCTGTTTGCCCTTCATTGTGGAGTTCAGGGAGCACACCTTCTTCTCTTTCTTTGGCTGTTGCCATTGTGTGATTTAGCATTTGTCATTGATAAATTAAAAGCACATTTTTCTCTAGGTAAACAAGAAAGTGTGAGGCTCTGTGAGTAATGAATGAAATGCACACTTGTTTTCTGTCAGCTTCTAAATAATTTGTGCATGTGTCTTAAAGTAAACGAGTTCAGTCCTAGCCTAGGGCATTTAGGAGCAAACCATGATCACCTGAAATGTGTTCTGTGGAGGTTCCTGACCCTTGAGATGTGGAAGGCTGTTCACTGAATAGCAAACAGCAAAGTGGAGACATAGGAAAGATGAATGAGGCTCCATATTTCATTTGTGACAGAATTATGGATTTTCTGAAAAACTTCATCAGCGAGGGCGGGAAAGGAGACCCTCCAAGAGAACTGTCTCTGATTGCTTTATTCCGAAAATTGCACAGAACACGTTCCTTTTAACTACTACAGTTGTTTAGCACTTTCCTATATTAAATGCAGTCTCCTAAACCTAAAACAGAGAAATAAACAGAAGCTTAATGTTGCACATAAGATGCACTCTAAATAGATGAGATATCATCACAGAGGCCGACTATCTGCTTTTTGTGTCCAGCCACATAAAACCTTTTTTTTTCTTTTTTCTTTTTTTTATCAGAGTCTTGCTCTGTCGCCCTGGGTAGAGTACTGTGGCGTCATCATAGCTCACTGTGACCTCAAACTCCTGGGCTCAAGTGATCTCCTGCCTCAGCCTCCCAAGTGGTGGGACTATAAACACATGCCACCGTGCCCAGCTAATGTTTCTATTTTTGGTAGAGATGGGGTCTCGCTCTTGCTCAGGCTGGTCTCGAACTCCTGAGCTCAAGCACTCCTCCTGCCTCAGCCTCCCAGAGTGCTAGTGCAAGCCTGAGTGTGAGCCACCACGCCCCGCCTCATGTAGTCTTGGTAAATAAGCTTTGTTGTCGGATCTCAGAGTACTGTTGCCATTAAAACAATTGATTAGACTTAGTGTCCATGTGATAGTATAGTCACAATTATTCCTTTGTTGTGTCCTTTTTAGTGCCGTGACTATGACTCTTAGGTTAGAAAAGATAGGTACCTGACAAGATTTCAGCTCAAAACATATGCACAGACAGAGAAGTGCAGAAGCGTTAGCTCCATGAATTTTCACAAAGTGAACACACCCATATAACTAGTTCGCAGTTCAAAAAAAAAGAACTTTTCCAGCACCCAACAAAGCCCCACCCCCACCTCAAGAATAACCAGTATCCTGAGTTCAAACACTGTGGATCAGTTTTGCTATTTTTGCACTTACGTAAGTGAAATTGCCCTTCAATGAAACAGTGCACTGTATCGTTTTAGCCCTCTGATGAAGACACCGTTAGCCTCAATGTGCCGATGTCAAATATCATGGAAGAAGAACAGATCATCAAGGAGGACTCGTGCCATCGCCTTAGCCCAGTGAAAGGTCTGAGAATGAAAAGTGCGGAGAAAGTGCTTGCTTTACGGTTTCAAATGTTATGTTTAAAATTTAACACGTGCACAGATATGGCAGTGATAATCGTTACTGTTTACTTAGCATTTCCTATGCACCAGGCACTGTGTTCATCTGGGAAAGTGATCTCATTTAAAATTCAAAAGTCTGGGGTGGATACTCTGATCATCTCCATTTTGTAGGAGACAAACAGAAGGCTCAGAGAGTGTAAGTAACTTGCCGTTAGTCACACAGCCACTACCACTTACTACAGTAAGCAGTAGAGCTCTTCTCATTCTGAAGATTTAGAGAAAATTCTTTAAATCCATTCTTGCTTGGGAAGAACATACTGATATGGTAGATCTATTAGTTGGGAAAACTCTAGCTGCTATAACACATAAAATCCCTAAATCTCAGTGGCTTAACACAACCCAAATTAAATCCAAATGGGAGTTAGTGATTAGCAGGCAAATTGATTCCAATTGTTGATTCAAAGACCCAAGCTTCTTTCACCCTGTGACCCTACCATCTCTAAGACAGGGCTTCCAAAGTGTCTGTGTCCCTCTGTTTTAAGCCAGAAGAGAAAGAGCATGGAGGTTTGCTCATGGGAGGTTTTATGGGCTGGGTCTAGAAGGAGTGCCCATCACTTGTGAGCTAGACTTCATTCCATGGCCACATGGCACCACGCGTGAGGATACGAAATGTAGCTGAGGTACGTGTTCAGGAAGCTACTTGACTTTGGACAAGTCAGTTGACCTTAATCCCCTCACCTATAAATGAGATGGTTAAATTAGGCAATCTCAAAAGTCCTTTCTAGCTCTAAAATTGTGTGGCCCTTTAATAATCATCAAATGATCACTAAACACTCTGTCTTATGTACCTTCAAAATTCTTGTAATATATTTCATATCTTGGTGAGAAGGCCTCATTGGATTACATTATGGCAATATTTCAATTGCTCCAGTTTGCTCAATGACTTTTAAAGAAAATACTGAAACTTAGTGTTTACTACTTTGTGGCAGAGACTATTTCATGGTGTATGAATATAGTATAGAACTGGATTCATATACTAATTAGCTCCATAATAGCTTGAATACACTTTTATTAGTGATGAGAGAGCTGTTTAAATCAACTCAAATTTTAGTGTTTGCTTTCACTTTTTACATTTAGGTTTTTAAGCTTAGCATTTAAGTTTTTAACATTTGCGTTTACCTGAGATTGTGATTGGAACCATATGTTGTCCAAAAATACAACAGTATACTTCTTTTGTTTTGAGACAGAGTCTCATTCTGTTGCCCAGGCTAGAGTGACATGGCATCAGCCTAGCTCCCAGCAACCTCAAACTCCTGGGCTGAAGCAATCCTCCTGCCTTAGCCTCCCCAGTAGCTTGGACTACAGGCGTGCACCACCACACCTCGTTAATTTTTTCTATTTTTAGTTGCCTGGCAAATTTTTTTTTCTATTTTTAGTAGAGATGGGGTTTCACTCTTGCTCAGGCTGGTATCGAACTCCTGAGCTCAAGCGATCCTCCCACCTCGGCCTCTCAGAGTGCTAGGATTACAGGCGTGAGCCACCTCACCCAGCCAACAGTATACTTTATATACAAATATAAAGTGTTTGTATATATCGCTCTATTAATTCAGATAAACCATGTAACATTTTGCTGTGTAGAAGGTAGTATTTTGGCAAATTTTCTAAATAAAAGAATTACATGATTTGTTACCAGTGAGTTTTTCCCCCTCTGTTCTAGACATGAGTATTCTGTTGGCTCAGTGCACTTAAAGGGTGGCCCTGCTTGGTCCTTTGTAGTCGTCAGATAAGCCAGAAAAGTTCCACACGATGCTCTTGTGCCCTTCCCCACATCCCCTGCAACGCACTCTAGGTGGACGTGCTCTGCCCAAGTCTGCTTTCGCCTTGATGTGGCCTTTCTTGCAGTCGTTTCTTTTGTTGTTATGATTTGGGGCTCTGGTCTGATGCCCTCCCACATTCTTCCTTGAGATGATTTGCTGCTTAAGGAAGGACAGGAATCAGATTTGACTGACTTTTTCTTAAATCCTACAATGGTTAGCGTAATACTTTCCATTTAGTAGCTGTTCAATAAATAGTTGTTGCATTTTGAATTTGAAATACTTAGCCACATATCACTGAAGGCACAAAAGCCATCTTTTGTACTTTCTTTTCTCCATTCCTTGAAACAATAAGAGGAAATTTCCTTTTTTCCTAAGGAACTAAGCCATAAAGGGGCCTTGACTTTTTAAGTTCAGTTTAGTGCTTTCTGGGTTTTTTGTTGTTGTTGTTGTTGTTGTCTTTTCCTCATATGCAGGGAAGAGAAAACATGGGTCATTCATATACCGTCTTCCCAGGGAAGAGAGAAGATTAAAATAATTAGATAACATATTGGAGGGTCAGCTGTGCTTTGCTGTTCTTTTCGCGAAATCATGCTTTCTACCTCTCTGCTTTCCTAACAGGGGAATTTCATCAGGAATTTCAACCGAAGCCTTCCCTTTTGGGTGACAACGACAACTCAGGAGAGGAAAGAGACCAGTTTATTGATGGAGCAGATGTTCTCCATTCGGAATTTGTGAACTATAAGGCAGGTTTTGAGGACCATCTAATTGTTTTACGCCTTTTCTTCTTTTTGGCACCACAGAATTTAAGTTCAAGGTTACAAATCCATCCCTTTCAATGTCCAGCTTGCCGTGATTTCCTCCCTGAAGCCTTCAGAACACCTCCAAGCTCCACGTGTCTGTTTTCCTTTTCTGACGCTAGGAGCTGGCCCTGCCATGCACGCCTCTCTGTCTGTCTGCTGGTGTATAGGATTTTCTTTTGTATTCAGAAGTTGCTCAGTTTTCCATCACTCGGTGTGTCATGCAAGTTAGCAAACTCACCAGAACTATCATTACCACACATTAGAAGCTAAAATGGACAAAGATTCACGTTCTTTTCAACATGTCCTGGGGGGATGCTTTTCTTGGGAGTATATCCGTAGTGTAGAGAGAAAAGTTGAGACTTAAAATCTGGCGATGAATGTCTTCCCTTTTTGGAAAGGTCAGCCCGAGGACGCTTATTCCCGAGGCATTGAAGGGGCAGGGGAAGTCGCTAAGCTGTCAGGCGGCAAAGGGAGGAGGGAAAGCCCTTTACTGAAGCAGGTGGCTGAGGTTCCGGTTTGCGACGTGATCAGGTGCCGTGGCATGTTTCCACCAGCCCTTTTGGTTCAGGTTGTGGCACCCAAGAATCATGGCGAATATTGTTTTGGCAAAATTCAGGTTCACTGTGGCTTGTGAGATGATCTCTGGGTTTTACTACATCGAAGCCAAGAATGGGATCTCAAGTGCTCAGCCTTATTTTCGGAGGCTGTGTCATGATGGCCGGACTCAGCCTGTACTAACACCTCTGGGCGTCACCTTCAAGGAAATGAGACACATAGCAATCAGATGCAATTTGAGGCATCTTTCTGTTGTTAAGTACTTTATACTTTTTTTCCCCAACAACACACACGTGCACACACATACCCCTCCTCTCACAGACGCTAGAACGCACACTCACACGTGACTCACAGACTCCAGGAGGGACCTGTCAACACCGGGAGGTGCTAAGAGGGCAGTAAGGAATCCAGCTAACCTTTCCGTTGTTGCCAAGAAGGTAACAGATGCTGTTATCCTGGGCCAGGTGGTTTTTGTTTTGTTTTGTTTTTTAAATTTTTTAAAATTGTGGTCCAGTCCATGTAACATGGAATGTACGATCTTAGCCATTTTTAAGGGTCCAGTTCAGTCTGTGTTAAGTACGTTCACGTTGTTGTGCAACCAATCTCCAGAACTCTTCTCATCTTGCGAAACTAAAACTCTGTGCCACTCAACAACTCCCTGCTCCCCATCCTGCCAGCCCCTGGCAGCGACCGTTCTACCGTCTGCCTTGATGAATTTGATTACTCTAGGTACCTCGCACACGTGGAATCACACAGTATTTGCCTTTTTGTGACTGGCTTATTTCACTTAGCGCAATATCCTTGAGGTTTATCCATGTGTGCAACATACATGAGAATTTCCTCCTTTTTAAGGCTCAGTGATGTTCTACTATATGCACATACCACATTCTGTTCATCCATTCATTCACGGATGGACGTTCGGCTGCGTCTGCCTTTTCGCCATTGTGGATAATGCTGCCATAAACATGGGCCAGGGCAGGTTTTGACTCCTGACTGCTGAGTGGCCAGAGGTTCTCAGGAAACCCGTGTGTTCTGTCCACAGGCCGGGGCGGAGGACTGTGAAGAACTGCTCCGGATAGAAGAGGACGCGCACTGGCAAGCCGAGGGCACGTGAGTGCCAGGGGCCTGGTCACGAGCCACCATCCCTATAAAGTCCACTTTGCAAGCAGACTGGCTGCTTGTCATGATAGAATTTTGGTGCACTTTTCTGTGGGCAAGCTGAGATTCTTACCTTGTGATAAGAAGTTGCCAGTTTTTCTCTGTCTGACGCTTACTGTCACAGTATTGGGCAGTAGAGTGCAAGGTTGTGCTTCTTTGGTGGCCTTGAGTTTTATCTGATTTGAGGCTGTGGGTAGAAATCTCTGTGAATCAGAGAATTAGCTAGAATTTTTAGACTGAAGGTTCTATTTTCCTTCCATTTGACCAAAGAAACCAACAACTGGACCTAAAGCAATCTGTAGTGCTGGTCTCAATCTTTACACGAAGTCTTCCAGTTGGAGATCTGAAAAAACCATATACATCTCATGCCCTGGTCCCAAGTCTAGTAACTGTCATAGCTAACACTTATTAAATACCATGCACCAGGCACTGTCCTAAATACTTCACAGGCCATAGCTCATTTTATCTTTATAATAATCCTAAGAGATAAGCTCTGTTCTTGTCCCCCATTTCACAGATGACAAAACTGAGGCACAGAGAGATTGATTATCTTGTCCCAAGGTCACAGAGAGTCAGCATTTGAACCCAAGGAATCTCACACCAGATGGATATTCCTTCTTCTCTACTGTATATAAAGATTTATTGGCAAGATTTATGGGGGAAAGGATGAGTGATTTTATCAGATGATGAACCATTTCCAGGGGAATTGAGTTTAGACCATGTAGCATACAGTAGATTTTTGGTTCCCAAGATTTTATTTTCCATGATCTGGGATGGAGGTGTTGACCTTCCATCATACCTTGTTGGGTTTTTCCCTTTAGTGAGGATTTATTACATTGTTAAAAATTTTCTCTACTTACAGAAAGTCATCGACTCATGTTCTGTAGTGGGAAGGGCTTACCAGGATCTAATCCCTCTTTCCCTTTAAAAGCTTTGGAAAGTTCCTCTCCCCTCACTGTCTGTGTTACCAGCTACTCCTTGGACATTCTTCCGGGAAGCCAAGGAGGCCTAGCTTGATTACAGAATCATAGGGAAAGAGATAGTTGTTTTTAAACTGTATAAAGCTTTGGAAACTCCATTTGCAATCTTATGTCTGTTGTTCTCAACCCTGGCTACAAATTAGGATCATCTGTAGAGTTTTATAAAATGCCCCACCCTTAGTGAGACCAACTCGGGAGTATCAGGCCTACCATGCTCATTAAGCTCCACAGGTGATGTTGCTGCATATAGAGCCTGGGCTGAGAACCACTGTCCCACACCGAAACCCTGATCTGCATGAAAGTAATAAAACTAAGCCGCACTGGTAGAATTGGAGCTGGAAGGCCTGGAAGTATTGCAGGCCTGCCCAGCTGAGCCCCCCGTGAAGCCCGCTAGAACTCAGGACAGCACACTGGGAGACTCGCCTGGCCCCTAGCCTGATTGCGCACAGGAGCAGTTGGGGGCCCATTGGAGCGTTGACATCTTGAGTGAGCTGCTTTACTCACCCGGGGGCACTGCCCACCATACTCTAGCATCCCACCCTGGCGGGTACAGGCACATCTTCATTATAATGTTGAATTTGTCAAAATCATTTTTCTATGTCAGATGGATTTTTATAAGTTTGCTCTTAGGAACCTGGATGATATTCGTGTTTTCATGATCATTTTTATTCTCATGCTTGGTTTCCTGCTATAGAATAAGTTCATCCAAAGATGAGGACATGGATATGGCTATGATGGAGCAGCTGAGAGAAGCAGTAGACTTGCTGCAGGACCCCAACAGGTACGCGTGTCTCTCCTTCGTGCAGGCTGCATGTGTGAATGATGCATACTAGTTTATTGACTACATTATCACAGTTTCTAAAATATGTATACGAACAACTGGGGCTCAGTCCAACCGCTAACAAAGAAAAGTCATTTTCATTGCCTGTTTTCCCAAGATCCAAAAGTAAGAGTCAAATTCTGGAAGGATTAAGATCAGTTCCCCTTTTCTCCTCCACCCTTTCTTTGCCCCTCATGAAACTCATGTGGGAATTTTTGGTGTAATTCTGAGAAAACAGAAATGTGGTAAAAGTGTGTATATTATAATGCTTAAAGTTTAAACCCTTGATTTGTAAAAACACAAAGAAAATTTTTCCAAAAAGGAAAGAATTGGTATATCAAGTACCATTATATTTATTTCCAATGGTGCCAAATATATGTCAACCAAATAAAGTATTTCTAAAGATGTGGGTTACAGGATAATTTTAAAGTTTAAATTGGCCTTTGTCGATAATAGGCACTATATGCAGTGGATGTATTTTTTGATTTCTCAGCTAATGGCAATGGAATTCCCATGGACGAAAATACTTTTCAATAAGGCAATATCAGGTATTAGGTAATAGCTACATGATCTGCTACCGGAAGAGACCCAAAGCTTATCCCTGGTAAACTGATGTGGTCTTATAACATGGTGAACGTGAGAATCACCGCAGCAATCCTAGCTAGGTTCTGGGAATTTATGAAGAGGGTGGTTAGTGAATCTCAGGGTGCCAATGAGAATACACCACCAATGCTGTCTGGCCCTGAAAGAATAGTGGCAGATCAGGTTGAGTATGACTGGAGGTCTTTAGCAATGGATTCGAAAAGCATTTCAATTTCGCAGACGTTAATTGAATGCTTAGAGTATGAGAAGATCTACAATGTGCACCTCGGGGGATATAAAGATGAATAAGACACAGCTCTTGCTTTCTAAGATCTTAAACTGGGGTAGCTAGAGATTGCCTTGGGCAGTTATTTATAAGTGTAATTGATTCAAGTGCTTGCAGTGGAGGTAAAAAGTGATAAACTCTAGTGCCTGCCTGACCTCAGGAAAAGGGAGGTGGCTGGGCTGGCCTTCCTGAAGGGTGACATAGTTAACCTGGGCCTTCGGTGGCCGGCAGTTTCAAGGAGAAAGCAAATTCTGGATTGGATAAAAAGCTCAGGCAAGGGCATGAAAGAAGGGGACCGGCTTGGAAAATCTCAGGCAGAACAGAGGTTTTCCACCCTGGCATGCTTCAGTATCACTAGTGGAAATTCTTCACAACAGACACCAGGCACTGCCCCTGGGACTCAGAGTCAGCCAGTGCTTCCGAGGCGCAGCCAGGACTGCGAGTCACCAGACAGGCAGTGTGGAGTGGGGTGGGAGATGGCTTCAAATGCTGTGTTAAGGATCTGAGACTTTATATGTCAAGGCAGGCAATGATGGTTTTTAAACATGATGGTTCATGTTGTTAATTCTCCTTAATGTTTGGCTCAGGGCCTGGCTTCATAGGCACCTAATTAAGGTATGTTCAAAGAGCTGAATTCCACATCGAACCAGGGTGGTTAGTGAGAGGGAAACAGGACAAGAGAGAGCCTGTGTGTGTACATGCATGTGCATGGTCGTGCATGCATGTCTGCACATACAGGCGTGCACACACATGTATGTGTGTATGTATAATTATCATAAATCAGGAAGTATCCAGGCTAGGGCAAAGAACTGACTGAATCAGACGTTGGTTCCAAACCCAGCTCCAGCGTCAGTAAACTTGGGTAGGTTATATGACTTTTCAGCACCCTACTTCCTCATCCGTAAGATGGGGTTGTGAGTGCCTACCTTTTAAGGTTGTGAGGAATATATGAACTGTTAGTGGGGAGGTAAATTGGCAGAACCATTCCAAAGGTCATCTTAAAAGTCTAAAAAAAATATAAGCCTTTAAAACGAATGCTAAGAATTTATCCTAAGAGATAAAAAGACATGAACAAAGATTTGTGAGTGGGAGGGTGACGGATAGGTATTTTTAAACAGCAAATATTTGGGGGGACAAAAGAAATTACCTAAGAATTTGGGGGTACTTTAAATATATTGTGGTCATTGATAAGATGGATGTGATATGGGCAATAAAATGTTTTTTAAAGTTTCCAGTGATATTATAGAATGCCTATTATATAATGTTAACTTCTAAAAAGTATATAAAAATGCGCAAAGTTTGATCCCAATTATATAGATAGAATTAGGGCCCAATTGTGTAAGAATCTTAGAAAAAATTAAAACTGGAAGGAAATGTATTAAGGTGAATTTTTTGTGGGTATTTCTAAATTATTGTATTGTAGACACTCAGTGGTAGGTACTGTTGTTGTTCTTTGGTGATTGTTTGAAAGTGGGTGGTAAGGAGGACCAGAGAGAACAGTCCAGGGCGTTTTAGGCCTGAGTCCCTGGTACCTCATTATCTGGGATTGGGAACCCGGAGGGGTACCAAGTTTGAAGAGGAAGATGTTGGGTTCAGTTCACGACTTGCTGGATAGAAACCGAGGTACCAATGTAGCAATGCCCATAGAGCTGCTAGATGTTTAGGTCCGGGGCTTAGAGACTCAGACTTGAAAGTCATTTTTGTAAGGTGCCACAGTAAGAGAAGGTGTATGAGAGGATGAGGTGCCCAGGGGCAAGCATGTCGATGGGAAGGGAACGTCAGTCCAGGACACAGCCTTAGAGACTGATGTGACAGGGCGAAGGCCCCGGTTGGACTCAAACTTGATGTTATTTTAATACTTCTATCTTTTACATTTTGTATTAGTTTTCCAATAAACTTTAATTACAAAATCTAGATTGATTAGTATGTGAGCCCCAAAGCAAAAAAGACCAGCCTAGTTTGGTGGAAATAGTGGTGGCATGGGTGTCTGGGACTGGAACCAGTGGCGAGACATGAGTGACCTGGGGGAAATGGCTCAGTTTCCTCGTCCTCTGTTGAGGAGCGGGTTGAACTCTGAGGATCTCTAGACTCTTCTCCAGCTCTGAAATTTCCAAGGCAATGATTGCTGAGGATGTCGAACAAGTTGGGATGGTGGGTGGGTGCCACATCATGGAAGAAAACAACCCCAAATAATCCTCCAAGTGATAATGAATTTGCATCTTTATGGAGTGCTATTTTTAAATGATATCATTTTGTAAAACTCTATATGAATTTCATTTCCTCCCGAAAACAATCCATTACTTTGGCTCCTTTAGATCATTGTTGTTTATCCTGAAATAATTATGGCATTATAGTATAACAAATCTAATTTTATAATATTTTTCTGAGCCACTGTAGTAGCAATAAAGAGCCCTGCTTTTGCTTCTGATAAACACAGGCCACTTCAGGAGGTCACTTATTTCTAGCTGCTTGGACTGAATATTAGTAATGAAAGTTCATTGGGTTTTTCTTTTATCTCATATTTCATAGATTCAGGGTTTTTTTTTTTTAAATCAAGTCACTGATTATAGGATTAAATTTTTGAGTTTTACTTTTTATACATTAAAGAGTTTAGTTGGATATTGCTGTTCTGTTTTGCCTTTGTCTTGGTTTCTTCTCTCAAAGCCTTCTCATTGTTAGTTTGACAGCATTTTCATAGTTGTGTATAATATGAATTCATCCCTATCCTTTAAGATGGCTTTTTAACTTTTATATAATTTACAGAAATTCCTGGCTTTAGACATCTTTAAAAAAACAAAACTTCACCTCTTAAAATTGCAGAAATCCAGAAACTATATGTAAGACAATTTCAAAAGTAAAAATGCATATCGAATTGCTTATGAATTCTTATTTCTTAAGTGACAGTATTAGAGTATATCAAGAGAGCTTATTAAAACCAAATGCCATTGTCCATTTACTGTGATGTAATACTCTTAGCAACTTCTGTAAATTTGTTAAATTTTTCTATAAACTTCTGATAAAGTTCTAGAATAAAATTTAGTATATGCTACCTATGAAAACTTTGATTTTATTGCAAATTATAGTACAAATAAGTTGGATTTCAATACCAGCAACAGATGGAAAATTATATTTTGGCACATGATGGGAAATACACAATTTGAAATTTCCATTACAAACCTTTCATCACTTACAGATAAACATAGCTTTTTAACATATTAAAATTTTAAACAAAATATGACCAATAGAATTTATTAAAAACAAAAGTCTTATAAATTTACTAACATCTTTTTTTTTTTTTTTTTTTTTTTTTTTGCCTGCTCTTTAGATTAAGCCCAGATATTACAGAGAGAAGTGTTTTAAACCTGTACCCGACCGGATCAGCAGAAGCCTTAGAATTACAAGATTCTGCACTAAAGTATGTTTACCTTTTATAACAAAGTGTATTTTCCCTTTTTACATTGAAGTATTTATGCTTTAAATTCCACTTCATATCTTTCATTTCCTTTCCTTGTTCCTACAGTGGTCAGATACAGCTGGAGACCTCTCCAGGGCATGAGGTAAGGCTGCTCTTGGGTGAACCAGAGCTGTGTGCAGTGTTCTGCCATGGAATACTGGCCACTGTATTCTGTAAAGATTTGTCAGGGGCTAAAACGTCTTTATTAGTGAGGCCAATATTCAAATTTGTTCAAGACACATTTTTCAACTTTTTCGTACTTTTACCCTCTTTAGTTGTGCCTATTATACCTCACCTTCCATTAAAGATGAGAGTTGGCTACTTCTATTGGTATCTCTAAATTTTTTCCATCACATAGTCTTGCTGAGTCAGGTGATGGAAACTGAGATAACATCAGGAACCTGTTCAGTATCGGGAACTGGAGGGAGGACCATTCAATGCAGATTTTAGAGCCAAGAAAGAAGTTTATGAACTAGCCATATGAAAATAAGCTAGAAGGCCGGGCGCGGTGGCTCACGCCTGTAATCCTAGCACTCTGGGAGGCCAAGGCAGGTGGATCGCTCAAGGTCAGGAGTATGAGACAAGCCTGAGCAAGAGTGAGACCCCGTCTCTACTAAAAATAGAAAGAAATTATCTGGACAACTAAAAATATGTGTATAGAAAAAATTAGCCTGGCATGGTGGTACAAGCCTGTAGTCCCAGCTACTCGGGAGGCTGAGGTAGGAGGATCACTTGAGCCCAGGAGTTTGAGGTTGCAGTGAGCTAGGCTGACGCCACGGCACTCTAGCCAGGGCAACAGAACCAGCCTCTATCTCAAAAAAAAAAGCTAGAAAAGACCTGAAAGACACGAACAAACAATTTGGGAATGTCTAGGAGAATTACAATGATACCATGAAGAGACACTGATGGGGGTATTTGGGGACAGGGTAAAGGTGTAGAGTTACATGGGGTGAAATTTAGGTGCTGTAGAGAAAGCAGTTTTGACATAAAACTAGAGATAGGCTTAGAAGGTCCCAGAGAAAGATTAAGTTACCTCAGTCATAGAGATTTGAGCTGATAATTTGGGAATGAAACATAGGTTACAACCTATTTTTGCTCCTGTTTAGTGAATAGGCTTAGGATGGGTAATTTAGGTACTGAGATTGTATACAAACCAATGTGTGCACCCCTGAGATGTCTGCACATGTACTGTTCACACTCTCAACTAGCTAAGTCTCTGTGTTAAAGAAATTAGGAAGAAAACACTGTAAAAGGAAAACCCATGTTCCCAGAGAGTGTGGTTTCATTGTTAAGCTTAGAGACTTGAATTATGTTAGGGTGTCAGTCCCACCTCAAAGACTTGCTGACTGTGGGCAAATTAATGATTAACCTTTCTAAACGTAACCTTCATTTTCTGTAAATTGGGATTGTAATAATACCTATTGTAAAGATCAAATGACATGATTCAAGGAAAGTCTCGCAACACAGGGCACCTGAATGTTAGCTGTTGGTCTCCTATGCTATTATTGCTATTGGTGTGGTCTTTGGACAGAATCACAGTACCACCTCTTCCCTGAGTGGAGGCATCACTGAATTACCCAGTAGTGACACATCAGGAAGCCTTTCATTTTAGGCTGCCCTGGACCCATTTGTTTCATCAAGCTCTCCATTTGAGATCATTTTGGGTTCTGCGCGGACACATTTTTTTTAGCTTCTTTTTTGGAAATAATTTTAAACATATAAAAGATTGCAAAAAATTTTTAAACTTCTACAAAACATTGCAAACAATTACGGTCTTTTACCCAGATTTACCGATTATTAACATTTTACCACACTTGCTATATTATTCATTCTCTTT